>JAAAKL020016277.1:0-11101 GCA_010016065.2 Carybdea cf. marsupialis auct. non (Linnaeus, 1758)
TGGGTGAAAACAGTGAGAATGATATGTACACCGTATAAGCTGAATTCTCTGTAAAGTTACAGAATAAATATATGGTACTGAAGTTTATCATCATTATTTTTGCCTGTTGCAACTACCACTTAACTTCACAAATTAAATATATTTTCAGTTTTAAAATAAAGATAAATTCTTTGCCTCCTTTATGTGGTTGTGCATTAACCTGTTATATCAAGCTTTAAAAATTGCAAGTTGAACATTCCTAAGTAAAAATGCAGAAGTCTTTACAAGCCGGAGATTTACAGAATCGGAGTTTTGCTGGTGTAGAAATGAAGCATTTGACAGGCTTCTTATTTCTGAACTTCTGAACACAACTGTTATTTATGCATTTCCTATCCGCGTCAAAGTGTGAGCCTTGTCGTTCTTTATTTTGCTGTCTTAAACTAGAAAAAGGGATAGAGAATTTGAAATTGAAATGTAGCTGGCATAACTAATTAAGGCCACCAGAAGACATGTCAAATTCTGCTCAGTCCATATGAGCCAATTTACAATATTTTGCATAGAGAGACTTTAATCTGCCAACCTTGTCACAGTATCTAATCCCCTTTTTTTAAGATTGTCTTGAATAAACTTCAGGAAAAGTCAGAGAGAAAGATTAGAAAAGATTAGAAAAGATGTTTGCAAAATGACAGGAAAGATGTAGACCTAGCACCTACCAGCCCCTCCATATCTGGGTAGGATTAACCTCTAAATAGCTCTTAGACGGTTCTGTTAGATTGCCTAACGTATGTCTTTTGTATACTGTGAATAAAGCTTTATCGTTTTTGAGAGGTTACCAATGTCTTTTGTATACTGTGAATAAAGTTTTATCGTTTTTGAGAGGTTACCAATGTCTTTTGTATACTGTGAATAAAGTTTTATCGTTTTTGAAAGGTTACCAAAGAATTAACTTCATCTATCCCCATCCTTTACATTATCTTCATATCAATTAAATGGAACATATTGTCTACCTGCTTTAAGGGATCACCAAATGATATCACCTCTATTAGAATTTCACTAAATTTCTCTTTGAAGCTTAGATATTTGTTTTTACTGACAATATGTTATTTTCGTGTTAAATGAAAGAAAACAAAGCTGCACAGATACGAAAGCGGTCAAACTTATCATCTGATGTGCAAACTTCACCGAATAAAAATTCCTAACATTAGTAGGGGGAAGACTTAGAGGGACTTATGTTTTAAAAATTAGAAACAGTTTATATTATATGTCATATTTTACAACTCACTCAAAAAGACAAACTAATTCAAATATGAGTGTTTATTGGTTCCTTGACATTTCTGGCAATTTAAGGATTCATTTATAATGGGGTTAAACAATCCTTGAAGACGCGTAAAATTTAGCCTTTGCCTCTCTTTTCTCACTACCCTTCCCCCACATTACAATAATAAACCAAGAGCTCTTTCATTGCGAAGAACTCGACTTCTGTGGCCTAGGAAAGGAGTGGAAGAAGATCTAAGAGCTGGTGATCGCGAGATTTCTGAACAAAGATCTTATTGCGAAAACTTCAGAATGATAGCTGCAGTGAAAGATTTTTGTTATAGAAGCTTCCTACAAGTTAGTACAGGGAAGTACAACATCACGAAGCGTATCCAACTGGACTGATAACTACCAAGGACAAGTAAATGTACGCAGGACGTATGAGGTACCCTGACTATCCACTGAGACGAAATTTTAGTCAGTATCAAAAAGGGCAGGCTTGTCGACAGCAATACAGTTGGATGGGCGACATGTTGAGAATACAGAGCTACAAAAAGCAACCTATTTTAGCCAAAGTCCCAACTTACATGATGTTTTGAAACAGTGTCCTTATTCTCAATTTTATTTAATGCTTATGTTGTTTGTTATAATTCTCTCACAGTCGCAGATAATCTTACAAGCAAACGAAATTAAAAAGAGCGATGTGGAGTAATTGATGTTATAATTTGGTAATTCAGGATATAAGAGCACTATTGTAATCAGATTATGAGACGGAATTGATACTGTTTAAACGAAACGAAGTTGTTCATTTCGCACTTCTTGTTGATTCTTCAGGTCATGTTAACAACGGTGCATTTGTCGGTATGAATATTAAACGGTTGCTACTATCTTCACCTGACAAGTAACATGTGCTTCGGCAAGAAAACTGTCTTGTTTTAAAACGACTTGTTTTTCTTTTGCGACAGGCTGTCTTTTTCACATAAATCTTCATGTAGTGACAATCAAGAGATCTTTGGCTAGTTCCTTCATTGGAAATAGCAGGCTATATTGCTTAATAGCCCTACATCGTCGTTTAATTTTCGCTACAGAAATCTAGGTGAAGCGAATTTTAAAGCATTCCTAAATTTTTGCAAAATAAGGATCAACAGCCCTCCGAAGTAAAATTTCTAGTTCTGTTAAGATTTATTTTTCTCTCAAAGAGCTGAAGTGTGTTAAATTTTTCTTTTATTAACAACTGTTTGTCAAGTTTTTATACTCTCCACACGAAAGTTCCGAGTTCACTTTCAGTTACCGTTTCCCCGTATAGCCTTGTATACAACTTTGGATCAAATGTTTTGATTTGCTTTGTCGTTTTACAACTAAAGAGGATTGTGGCACCAACATAGACCCCACAGTAGATATATTTGATTGCGTAACGATCATGATGTATGCAAGTTCTATATTTAAAAAGATGATGGAGAAGTAATAATTGATGTCACCAATACTATGTACTAACTTCTCTAATTTTCTCTCCTTCTAAGAACTCTTCTGAATTTTCACGTATTGATCAATCTGTGTACACTATGGCTATTGTACTACACTTGAATACTCAGTCTATACAAAGCTGTTTTAACAAAGCCACTACGTTTGAGTGTAAAATCATATCAGAGTTTCTACTTTTCTATGTCATTATCGTCAAGGGTAGACTGCAGGCTCAACAATTGATTGTTCGTGATAATAGTGCAAGAGATCCTTCCACTCACTCATTTAAAAAACATCTCAATAGAAAGGTTTTTTGTAGAAATCTCAAATTGACCTTTTCCAGTTCATTGAATTGGGAAATGAGATGCATGGCAGATAATCTTGAAAATGACTTTTGCAGTTGGCAACGTAAGCAATAAACGTAGACTTGTTTTCAACTTTCGTTGCTCTTAGTAGGTGTGCTGTTTCTTGATGGATCTGATTGGTCATTAACAGATACAAAATTGCTCATTAAGAACTTCTATCGCAGCATGATATCAATAAAGCTAGATTCAAGAAGGATGATATTCTAATCAATGTAAAATCAATTTCCATTACGACTTGAGTATATAGTGGGCAAGGACACGCTGGAAACTCGTTTATAAATAGGCCAATTTGCTACATGCTGACATGAAGATGTCATCCGGGAAATTAGGGACAACAAATATTGTTAACTCTTTGGCAATCACTTCAATACAACCTCTTTGACATGGCTATTATTTTCAGTAGAAAACGAGTTTGGTACTAGAAAATTTTCTTGGTATATTTTAACATACGTATGATGATCATGACTGCCAACACAAAATTAAGAACAAAGCGGAAACTAACGTTTAGAAATAAATATATGTATATATAAACAAGAATGATAGGGTAAGCCTAAACAATACTTTTTATAGGTCTGTCGTAAACAGCTCCTGGTGAGCACTAAATGTGTTATTTCCTTTCTATAAGACAATGAAGCTTTACGGGAACTAATTCTCTAATAGTATTTTTTGTTTATTTCGCGGGAATCAATTTTCGCGAATAGAGACAGTTAAAAGAATTCCCCAGCATTAAATTTCCCGAATAGGTCATTTTTTAGATTTTATGAGAGTTCATTTTCCTGCACCACAAATCTGACTATGTGCTTTCCATTCCCTCTTGGTAAAATCCGGCAGTCAGCAGTAAAATGAAAGAAATCGAGCAAAAGTTTTAGCATTGAGACAGAAAAGATGATGTGCATATAGTATTGGACTAGTCATACCATTATTTCTATTAACATAACGAATACTTGTACTTATGTGTTTACTTCAAAACCATTCTTTTGTTTGACCTCGACATCGCTCGCGATGATCTCCTGAATTTTCAAATAAAGCTATTTTGATAATAACGGCAGAACTAAGGTCCTCAAAAGTAGATTTTTAGAGGAAACTAATTTTCACGAATGGTCATCTTCAAAGAATTTCGCCAGTACTGAAGTTGGCAACTTTTCAGGAAATTCGTGAAGGTCATTTCCGGTGAAAACCCTTTCTTCTCAACTTAACCAGTTCATCGTTCTTATCCAAATGAAGATTTCCTGTACAGATTATAGAACTAGAGGGATAAACACAGTCTGGGCGTACTAGGAGATGTCTAAATGCTAAACCTAATTCAAGTATAAGTTACAAAAATATGGGAAAGTAATCACTTAAATAGATACTTGAGAAATAGGAAAGTATGTCATCAACGGGAAAGTATGTCACCAATGGGAGATTATGTCACCAATGGGAGATTATGTCACCAATGGGAAAGTATTTCTTCAATGGGAAAGTATGTTACCAACGGGAAAGTATGTCACCGATGGGAAAGTATGTCACAAAAGGGAAAGTATGTCACCAATGAGAAAGTATGTCACAAACTGAAAAGTATGTCACCAATGGAATAGTATTTTACCAACGAGAAAGTATGTCACCAACGGGAAAGTAATTTCAGTAAAAGTAATAAAAGGAGCAATGTTCATATATTTCAGGAACGTAATAATGTTATAATAATATAACCAAGTTGTGTGCTTTAGGAGGGGAATTGAAGTTAACGTGTACCTCTTGTGTAAATCTCCATTGAAAACTCTCTGAATGTTACCGGGCGATACTGCTGCTATTTCAATATATTTTTCCTACACGAAACAACAGTGAGCATCTTTAATGGTAAGTTGGTACCTTGTGGACGAAAAAAAGACTCAAAACACTAAGTCTTCTGTATAGATCGTAGAATCAGATTTCGCAGATCGTCTTTTACTTTACCTATAACTTTATTCGTTTGTTGAAAGGAAATTCTGAGCGAAATCTTTAGGGCATATTCGTAGTATTTCAAGATCTCTGTTGCAACCAAATTTACTTCATCACATTCTTAGACTACCTTTTTCTAGGCATCTATCTTTTTCTCGGCAGTGGAATCTTAAGGTACCGAAATACTTTTAAGCAAAAGCTCTGTTTCCAACTATCTCTAGGAAAGTAAGAACCGACATTATTTGAATAATAGAACGCTAAAATTTTTCTGTTGGAAAATTCTACAGTTTATTAGACCAAAAGACCTTAACGTTTTCCTATATGTCTACGTATATGAACAAATTTATAAATGTATATCTAATTTAGCTTTATTTTGGTTCCCTTCAACCTATAGACTGCACTGATCACCGTGAGCTTCTCTTGGAATTCAATCACTTAAGTTAATCTACTTCTTTTGTTAAGATGATAAATACACCGACAAGCAATAATACGCCAAAAAGAAAACTTTTTGACAACGTTTCGTCTGTTACTGACTTCTTCAGGTCTATTGAAAAAATTTCTATATGCACTTGCAGTAAAAAGCTTTCTTTATTTCGAAATTAATATTGCTAATAGCATGCATCACAACGACAATAAATCTATCTTTCTGAGGAGGATAATCTATGCACAATTAATGCATCTTCGGGACAAGCAACGCGTTATTTAATACCCTCTGTCTTTACAACCTGATAACAATTCGCTCCTAAAGTATACATTGATAATAAATTCAAAATGATTATCTTTATGTGATATGCTATACAAATAACTCAAATAAACGCAGTAGTATGGTCAAAAATGCGTTCCCAATGGCTGGGCATCATGTCTTGGTCGGGCATCTATCGTAATAAAAGGAAATTTATATGTATGTGTATATGTTTTCATGTTCTGCTTCCACTCCTCCATTTCTTGGCGGATCGTCACAAAATTCAGGCTGTGACCTCTTTAGGCCTATCGAATTCTGACTACGAAAGATGAACCAAACCGAGGTTGATTTCCGGGTAGGGCCAGGACTTCTGCATGGTGGGGTTAAGTTAGGGTTCAGAAAAACTTGGTATGCATTCCCTCAAACCCTTTATAAATTATATTGAGAGAGATTGACCCATCGATGATTGGTGGCCTTCGAATTTTTGTACAAATCCAAACAATAAAAAATGGAGGCTACTTAGAAGTTACTCAAATGCCTGTGTTGTGTAACATTAGGTTATTAAAGAATTGAGGCCGTGTTTGAGTCGCAGGCACCAAACAAAAGTGCCAGAAGATGACAAACATTAGAAAAAGGGTTACCTACCAACTTAATGAATAGCTACACTTATTGAGCAATAAATACCGATTGCAAAAGATGTACTTGAGGTGTAGTTTGGAGACTATGATGAAATCGGAAGCTGACAAATTCAGCTTAATATATCGTCGATTCAATGTAGCGTGTAGGTGATGTAGTCTGAGATTTATATCCCTCCATCCAAGTGTTCAATAGTGCAGATTCCCTGCTGCCAGAGTTTTATCTTTACTATGTGAAACCGCACGAAATTACTGTGATATACAGATTGTCTTGAAGGAGCTGAATAGAGAAGCCAAAGCAACAAGATGCGTAGATATCTTCCTGTAAAGTGACTACACGTCTACATAAGTTAGTAACAGTGTTGAGAGTAATTTGCTCTACCCTGTTCTGTTCAATGGAGGAGGAAAAAGTTATTCTACTACTTCCTTTCTTGAAATTCTCAAAATACTACTCGTCTAGTGGATAAAAATCATAAAGCCTTTATCTTAGTTATCTTTTCCTTAATAACTGATTATTTGCAGTTTATGCATCTCTTAAAATTATCATACTGTCCAGTTATTAATCATATCATTGAAATAGAAAAATGTAGCGAACATTCGTCTTGGCACACCTTAATAAATTATAGCAAATGAGAATAAAATCTGTATATTTATAGCCACATATGTATTAGGTTCTCCGGACTGTAATAAGAAGGAGACAAAGCAGAGAATAACTTTGAGGAGTCAACTAAACAGATACTCTTCCAATGATAAGCAAATCATAATTATAAAAGAAAGACGTAAGAATGAAATGTTCACATGTCTAAATTCATCTGAAAAGTACATTTTAATCAATCGCTTATTGTCTGCTATATGATTGCTTACTTTCAGGACGATATCATCTTTCTATTAGAAATAAAGAATGGCCCTCCAGCTAAGCGAACTAGAAGTCCAAAAATCTCAAAATATTATGAAGATTAGTTTATAGCAGTTTTGTAACTGAAGTTTTTATCCTGTAAAAACATTCTTAATAATAATAATAAAAGAGTAGTTACATGTTACGATAAATATGTTCCTGTTGCACTGTTGTACACAAAGCAAATCACATCATCTGTAACACTTGATGTAGTTTTTATTGAGATCTACATTGAAAAGATGATGGACGTGACAAGGGAGGAATCTAGCAATATCCGACATAGCTATATGGTTATTGACAGTTACAAATTTATCATCTAATTAACTGCTGCCACAAATTAAAACAGAATGGTTAGTTAACAAATGACAAAACGTAAGAAATTGACAGCAGAACTGATATACTACGTCGTGGTCAGAGACTTCAATATGTTAGGTTTTTTAATGTAAATTTGGAGTCTGTAAAATATGTCTCTACGTACATCCACTCCATTTTGTACTTTACAAATTGAGAACTCTTTGCAGTTCATCTGACATTTTTTATAATGCGACAGCAGTCTGAGGTTGTAGAATGGAAGTTGTAAATTAACTTTTACAGTTTCAGAAGGCTTTAATAATACAAAGAAAGAATTTCGGAAATATGCTTCCACCATCATATGTGTATAAACGGGAAGTGCTATTAAACCTCGTGTCGTTGTAGATTTCTCAAATCTTAAAATTGTTGCATGATGACTTGCAAATTATTCACTTTTTTATCAAACATTAAGATAGAACTTACAATTGCACTGTAAGATCGTTTTATTTTAAACATTTTATGCAAAAGGCTTTGTTATTTGTACACTATGACTTTATCAAGCAAGCAACATATAATAGATAAAGTGCTCCCAGTATAATTTCTAATATTTGCGATTACAAGAATATCACCCTGAAGAGGTCGCGGATAATGTCAGAAAAATTAACAGAACAAATGCCCTACTTAACTATTGTCAGAACCTGTTTGGCTCAAACTGTGCAATAAATTGGGGAAATAAAAAGCCAGGTGCTTCTATTTTGCAAACTATTTCGATCTCAGCTGATAGCGTTGACCGTAGCACAGTTGATCACCAGCCCTCGTTTGACCTGGCTCGAATTTCTTTCAAGACGTCTTTGTTTCTCGAAGTCACCCCTTCTTGTGAGTATTTACCAATTTTCAATCATATTTCAGTTCTGCTAAAACAATAAAAATGGGTAGTGCTAGTGGAGAGCCGATTCATGGTCTCACATCTGATATGTTTCCAATGTGTTGTGGAGCTGTAACTGTCGAACAATGGAATGCTGACTTTCGAATCGACGAGCGTGAAGCATTAGACTGGATTAAGAAGTTTCTCAGAAGACTTAAAGGCGATTATATCAAGAACACGGCGTTTTGAGGCTCTTTTGCTGTGAATGTCCTGGGGGTTGTACACACTCTCTACTCAAAATAGATACAAAACTAGAGATTATAAAAATAAAACACCGATACGGGCGGAGCTTACCGTCATCTTCAATTGGATTGAAGAATTGTAACTTGTGTCGAAATGCTGCACCGTCAACAGATTTTTCCACGCGCAGCGGAAGCCTATCAAAAGAATGGATAGTTCTTGTCAATTAGTTATGCTATAGTTGATCTAGAGAGAAGTAAAACTGTAATAAAGAGACTTCCAATATAAATGACAACAGAACGTATTGTTCAGATGCCCTAAAGTGCCTAGTTGTAGGCTGTCAGTAATTTGTACGTATCTCTTCAATAGCCTCGGTCAAAACTTTCTTAAAACGTATATGTTAAAGAAATCAATTTGAATAAAAAGGATTCACATAAAAGAGTAGTTTATTAGTCGAAATGGTGTTGATTTCTATTTGATGACCTATAAAGAGTGCCGTATAGTCGCCGTATATCTCTAGACGACCGAGCGACCAACTGTTGCAACTGGTTGCAGATCCTGCAAGGTAATGTATTTGTAAGCATAGCATCCCTGCACAAATAAATCATCAAAGACTAATATTACGAAGATAAGGAGACTCTCGTGCATTGTCTTGTTAATTTCAAGTTCGAAAAGAAAGTTGGGAGGAGCAAATAAAGCAAATTTGTACCTCAGAAGCAAAAGAAGAAACACACTGCAGAAGACAAGTAGAAAATAAGAACTAGTTAAGATCAATATACTATCCGTCTTCCTTCTTCCCATGAACCATTTACACCAGTTCCTCATTTCGACATAAAAAGCTGCAGCACATATCAACAATATCAATCTACAGAGAAATCAATCACGCCAAAGTTGGATACTTCATGTATACATGAAAAAGAAGATCTGGTCTTTAACTGAGTTTCATGACACTCTAAAATGCTCTCGATAGCTCTCGATAGAATTATTTAAAATGACAATGCAATCACAGTGCGAAAGAGGAACCATGCGGATGTAAATTATTCGGTTAAAATTCTTTTTTTTTTTCATCATCATACCCTGTTGACGGTCTACATACCATGCTGTTTAAACGGCTAACCAAACTATGAAACGTTTTCATTTTTCAACACTTTTCTTGTGATTGGATCTATAGAGAAGGGCATGGAATTTGATCTAGGACTTAAGATATAGAACCTCTCGCTAATTGTTGTATCTGAGTAGAGAGAAGATCAGAAACATGACGACTTGACCAAGCGCGGGGCTGTAATTTCTAAAGAGATGTTGCTCCACTGTATTTCTGATGACACTACATCTACTTGCAATACACTACTCACTTTCCAACTCTTTAGTTGACAACAACTTCGATTTTACTCTTAATGAAGTAAACGTCATCATTAATTACTTTATCCTAAAGTTTATGTAACGGCCGTATAGCGAGGCGCGTAAATAATTTTAGGGTGAGGTAGATCCTGATATGATAATGATACAAGAATGTATTTTCTGTTTTTTATTCCCCTCTGGCAAAGTCAATCCAATACAAACAGGTAGCAACTACTCGTGTGACGAGCATTCTGATGAACTGGCAGCGTCACACCGACCCGAGTCACAGACTCACTGCCATTCAATGCTAAGAATTGCAACAACTCCGACCATTCAGAAGGCCAAATTTCTCCACTGAATGAAACTAAATGATGCCTATTTATTCTAAAGAAGTTGCAACATACCACTTTACGAATTTATCGTGGGAACAGTGATGTGTTAAAAAACGTAAATTTTTGTACAGTGACAATGACGTATACACGAACCTTGAGAAATCGCGGGGGAATTCCCTGATAATTCCAAGCACGAAAATGTAAACAAACTTATTACTCAATGGCAAACAGCCATATTACTGAAACTATGTAAGAGGGAAGATTCGAGAATCCTCATTACACATACAAACAGCTTCACGCAGTGTCACGACTGCCAACAGGGGTGATTCACTTATAACTTGCGTAACCTATGAAATTAGAACGTAACCCTAAACTGATTACATTTACAACGTTGCAGCTTTAAGACCTCTGGAAAGACAGAAACAACCACCCTAAAAAGTTGCAAGTATACATACCCAGATCGCATTTAATGCAATACTTCACTCATCCTCAAAAAGTATCCAAAATTTTGTTTTACTAACAACAACAGAGTAGAATCTCTTTAATGGTTAACGTAAAAGGTACTAGTATTGATATTGATGACATCAGAAAACCTTAAAATGTACACTTGTGATTTAGATGAAAGGGGAGTGGATGCTACAACTGTTCTGAAAGGGGAAGTTACCTGCAGCCCAGCAGAAAACAAAACTTCACTTCCTTGGGATTGCATAGGATGAACACCTTTGGTATTCAGTTTGTAACATTTCATGATCTGATTCTACGGAACACTTCACAGAAAAAAGTAATTATTGTTGTAAAATGATTACTTATTTAAACATAAAATAGGCCGATCTAAGACGGGAGAGAA
>JAAAKL020016278.1:0-11101 GCA_010016065.2 Carybdea cf. marsupialis auct. non (Linnaeus, 1758)
CAGAAATATTAAATGAGCTGCTAACACTAACGTAGTTATGGGACTATTAGGCTCCAAAGTCTTAAAAATCTCAAAGTAACCTGCTCTAAATAGGATTAACAAATTTATAATGCGATGATGATGTAACCCTTGTTGTGGGAACACTGCCTGAATAAACAGAACGAGCAAATAAAGTAGAAGTTGCTAAGGTGAGTCGTTAAGCCTCAGTCTAAATATGAGTTACGAATTCCACACAAATAATAACAGATGAACCAAATTATACCAACCAGAAAATTTTACCCTGAGTGTTGAAATACTCAACCGTTGAACAGGTCAGCTATCTAGATGCTCTTTTTTCCTTGGCCAACGATGACTCAAAAACAAGTCAAAAAATGATAGATATTGCAAGTAACTCTGATGCAAAACGAGAACATTAGCTGCTACAAGTTTTTGATTGTTATCACAACATCTTGAGAAGTGGCTTACATCTTCAGAAATAGCAATGGTTTATATATTTTCGAATCTTGAAGTTGAAGATCAAGCTTGTGATTACATGGAAGAGATGCCGGGAGTGTTTCTTACAATTTTGAATAGTCAAAATTAAGGATTTCTTACCTTTGTCCAAGGTAAGATTAAGAAAGTAGATAGCAAACATTTTGGAATAGTTTTGGAGTTTTGCAGCTGGGACACGTACATGGACGTAGATAGGATTTTTTGCTTTAAAGAGAAGCCGGTGCGAATTGCAAAAGTAGGTGTTTTGAACCATCATTGGAAAAATTTAAAAGATGGTAAAATTTTTGTAAAGTTATCTTCATGGGGGTAATTTCCTCTTTACCACTTTTGCGAAGACCCTTGGTAAAATTTCCTCGAAGAAAACTTTTGATTACTGTCAGCTCCGATTATGATCAGAAAAATGGCTTTTATGAAACTTGAATTACCTAAAATATCTGTGTAGATAGTAGAAATCTGTTATTTCCTGATAAATAGGTACAAGAAATTACTTTAAACACTTAAATTGCAAGGACCACTGCAAACAACCTTCTTCTGTGACAATTTACGAGTTGAATGCTTGTGCATTGACTTTTAGGTCCATTGACTTTCTGTTAGAGCATCCTTTCCTATGTACAAAAAAATTCACATATTCTAGCAATTCTATATATCAAATAAGAGTGCAAAATTTTTCTTCTCTCGCCTAACCACACATGTTCAGATCAAGGGATGTTCCTTGAATTTTACGTTTAGCCTCAAAATGCACCCTATATGGCTAAATGTGCTGTCCAAGCAATAGCATTTGCTCCACATCCCGAAGTACAACTCTTAGCTGACCCACCTTGTTTATTTATTGAGTCGTTACCCCAACTATTACTCCCTTCAGGTTTGATTTTCCTAGCCTGAAAACGCTATTACAGAACCAACAGACAAACCAGACCTTATTGTTGTGTCCCTCCAAACTTAGCGATCAATTAAACAACTTTGTTGAGAAATTGCACAAGAATTACGCACACGACCCTTCTCCGCTGTGGCTGTATAAAGGAAAACCGGACATTTGGGAACTAAAAATCAATGACTAAAAGTGAAGGGCAGCTACACGTGGAGTGACTCTAAGCGGTTTCATTTATAAGGATTTGACATGAGACAAATTCAGAGTCAGCAGTATTGTAATGATAGCAGAAGTCTGACTGTAAGGGTCGACTTGAGCAGCGAGTTCAGGAGGTTATCGTTAGCAAACCGTTTACCAGAAGCAATTGTATTTCTGATTGTACTGATTGTATTTAATTATAAATGAACCTTCAAAGTTTGTAATTTTTGTAAACGATGATTCAACTGAGAGAAAAGACTTGCTGTAAATGAGTGATACTTGAAAAAAACTTGTACTATTTGCCTATAGATCATGTCCTTCAGTATGTAATAGTACATGGAGAAAGCTGTTGCTATGATCATTGGTCATTATATTGTGAGAGTCCCTGATCTCCGTAACTATCACTCTATTTGTGTCTCACATCTTCTTGCTGTGTTTTCATACCTGACAACAACCTTTTCCATGGTGAATTCTTATCTATTGATACATAATAGTAAAAGCAACACTGCTTCCATTGCGATTCAAGCTGGGATTTCTAGCTCACCATGAACTCTGAGCTAGAAAAAGTTTTGCCCTTTGCAACATGTTTTTGTTTGGATTCTCCTAGGCTAACATTTTAGCAATTTTATGTTATTCAATCCCCCAAATTGTTAAACTTTCTAATAATAAGGATACATCATATCCCACCCCATAGGAAGACTAATTTTTAATGATTTATCAAAAGAAGGGATTATCAACAATATAGCGTAGCAAGACAGCTTTCTTTCCAATGCGATTGGAAATGTTTTTAGTTTACCTGACAATGATTAAAAATGCTTTGAATTTAATTCTCCCTGATAGAGGCTGTAAAAAGTCTGTTGGAAATACTTGCTTTTAAGATTCTTTGACTCTGTCAAAATAGACAAGCAAAACTATTTATGGCAGGTGTTCAGACAGCTTTTCATAATTGATTCTTCTAATGGCTTACTGACCACGTAATAAAGGGGAAGGCATCTGCTCTACTTTAATAGCCCACAAATATTCTAAATCTTAAGGATAGGGTGTTTCATACGGTCAATTACAACTTCTAATTAAGCCAACAGGTGAGATTTTAGGGGGAAAATATTGTGAAGGCAGGAGATCCATCATAAAGATACATCGAGACATTTTGCGTGTATACTGTAGTGGCATCACAGTAGTGTCGTCAAATTTTACGAAGTGAGAAACTTCTTACTTATCAGTAATGCAACTGAAGTTGCATGCTGACGCGTTTTTCTTGTATAAATTCTCTCCATTTTGTAAGGCTACATCAATGTCAAGCATAGGCTCAACCGTTAACTAACAACCCCATTTTGTCTCTCAGAAGCCGTTCGTATTTTACTTTTCTCATGACCTTTCGAAAAAAATTTGATTTTTATAGGAATAAAGAGAAGATTGGAGAATAATCACATTCCGCTTATCAGATCGTCTACTGCACATTAGTAGTGGGACTACTTGCAAGGCTATACAACAAACTGGTTGTCATGATTCACCCAAAATGTTTGTTTTGGTAGGTACCCATGTTATGTCATATTTGAACACTTCTACATAGGCACTTGTCTTTCTTGTTATCAGATCTTTGCTGGATTGTTTATCTACAACATTAAATATTGGAAGATAGCTACGTTATCAACATTCTATGAGTTTGCTTCCGCATTCGGGTTATCATCTACGTTGAAAGACAATTTTGGTTATAAATCCAGCAATGTGAAAGCTTACTTTGTTTTCAGAGCTACAGGGGTAATGGTAGGTGTGACTGCCTCTTACTCTTACTTCTAGGGTGGGGTTTCTGCTCCCAAGTGTTACTCATTCACTCTCAAACCAGCCTACGTTTTCTTGCTGTCGATACCCTTAAACAAGATCAGCGTAATGTAGAGTAAAATAGCATAGTGTAGCGATAATAATCTAAGTATCGGACAAATATAAAATATAAAAATTAATAGCAATACAGTAATCTTAGACTAAACGACAATGAATCTAATATACAGTGAAAACGATTAAAACTTTCACAAATTTGAATTGTCTCCCTTATTTTCTTTCTCCTGTACACGCTGAGAAAACCCGTAAACAAAGCTCGTTTATTTTTGGGCGCTCCTACTCAAAATGAAACATCGGGGACCAGTAGGTCACGAGTCCTCACTACATTCACATGTATTGATAATAGATCATGGGCATCTTCTACCTGGTTAGAAAGAAGTCCAACCTCTGTTTCAGACAGGTAGATGGTATATGGTTGGGTAGGGTATTTTTCTACTTTTCCAGATGGTGAAGTCATCAATTATGAGCAACATAAAAATGAAGATTTAGACACTCTCGTTGATTAGGGCGTCAAAAAGCACATTCCTCAGCAGTCAGCAAAACTGTGAGTCGCTTGGCCGTATGCTGATTATAAATGTTTGCATGTAATTTGTGGTCAGAAGGATCCAAGACCAAATGCAAATAAATCCCATGACGCTGCTTAGACTAGGGAGAGAGGGCAATAAGGATGCGACTCTACCGTCTTTCTAGCAGCTCAAGAAAAAAGCAGTTAGTTTTCATGTGACTTCCTTACTTTCCTTAAATTTATTGGTGAGTATTTGGAGTTTTTTCTCTCAGGACTTTGCGGATGCCAATGTCTTAAATAACCCCTACAAAGAGCTATCCGCAGACGAAGCAGACTGTCTACGGGCCCATGCATTGAATAGCCATGTTTCTTCCCAGCCTACTGATGTGTTCCATCCACTTTTTTTATGGATCCGATTTCGTCTTAATGGCAACACAAACTGGTACTTTGCTATCTGTCTGAAGAGATGCTTTTTCGTTTCGAGTCCTTCACTTATGTCCAAGCAAATACAAAGATACATATCTAACACGCTATTTGCTTCCTCCAAGCTAACAACAGAAGTCAGAATCTATCAAGAACACAAAGAGTTGAGACAGATTCAAGATAGTGGTTTATGGATCTTGTTCAGACTTCGAATGATGTCGTGATCGAATACATTTTTTTGTAAATTATAAAAAGAGTTTCTGATTTGAATTTCACCGAAGGCTTTACAAATGCTTACCCATTAACCATGTTGATAAATAAATAATCGATATTAGCAAGACCGCAGATTATTATTTTATTAGCAATTACGATTTCAAGCGGTAAAACAGGGGTACTAATTAGTAGCTTTATTGTAGGGATGAAGATGCATTTGTTACTTTGTTCACTAGTTATGTATTAGCCCACCGTATGCTACCACCTGTTTTTTATGGTTCTTCTAGGTAAAACAAATCATTTTCAAGAACTCAGCTGAAGAAAAACAGCCTACTTTTCTAAACGATTAATGCAAGGGCAATTAAATCAAATTCCTATGGAAACTCTAACCGTTATCATCATTATCATAATCTTAGCTTGTCGTGCCACTGCCACCAAATGGCCCTCACATCTTTTTCCAGGCTTGGCAGTCCTGCGCCAACAGCATCCACTTGTAACTATTATTACTTGATATCTTGCATTTGGCTAAACAAGTCAGCAGCACACTATGCACTACCAAAGACACAAGAAAATAGCACTCATTGTATTTTGCTATCAACATAGCACATTTGTTTGTATAGGGTGGCAATAAAACCAAGATTACGGTAGCAATGACGTGTCGCCTCTGGTTTACCATAACATGAACGTCATGCTCTAAAAATAATGACAAGTCTAACGTCTTGCTGTTTTTAACAACCTTTGTGCTAAATTCAAACAATTCTTTACCAACATAGCATGGGACTGACGTCCACGGCCGCACAATTTGTGCTTTAATTGCGATTTCACTTTAGACTCTTTTAAAATGATTTCAGATCATATTTGTACATAATTTGCGTTTGGAAAGAGGGGAACTGTTGTCCCTTAATAATTATCATGAAACTCAAACCCACTTTATAATGACACCAAACGATAATACAGATTAGATTATACTTGAAGCTTTTTTTGTTACCCATTCAGTGATAATGATGATGATGATGATGATGAAGATGATTATGCAGTTTTAATACCGTGCACTCCTCTTTGCAGGGGCTTAGGCGATGCCCATGTACATGGAACATGTTTGGAGGATCAGGGTTCAAATCCAAGAAGGGTCATTGGAGACGTCAGGAAGGGCATCCGGTTTTAAAGTGCTCCAAAATCATCTGGATTTGAACCCTGGCCCTCTTGATCTGTTACCTATTCAGTAATTAAAATAATAAAGTAGCTAACGTGTAAATTAGAAACCAATCGTATTATTATTGATACCAGCATCACATATATCTAACTCAAAGTTATCTTTTTTATTTCGACTGGTACAAAATATTCTAGGGCTGAAGAGAAAAGATATTAAATATTGTATCTTAAATCATATAATATAAAATACATTTTGTCAATTGTACACAAAGGTTACATAAGGTTCACTTAAGCAATGTAGCGGGTAACGATAAATTACAATAACAACATTTAATCCTACTTGTATTGGGCTTTTTGGTACATTTCTGTATTGAGGGGGAGGCCGTGATTCAACCCCTCCGGCAAATGGATATTTTTAGCCCAACATTGTTGAACTGTGGCATGCTAATAGTGCAAGATGAAATGAGCTATAATATTACCATTTTTTGATTTTTTATCTAAATATTTTTTACTCACATCAGCACTTTTCTGCAACTATTTATCTGGCATATATTGGTGGTAGAGACCTCGTTTTCCTACAATCAGGATGTATAAACGTGGTTTTTGATGATCAAAATCATTTGTGTCACAACAGGACCGGAAGTAGGTGTGACCGAATAAAAGCTATGTGAATATGTGCTATAATAAATTGCAGAAAAAGTCGTAAAATTACACGCCAAAATCTTGGATAGTTTTAGAATAATCACGATTTAAAATCATAAGGGTTTGATTAAATCCCCCCAATAGAAGAAGGGTTAAGTCGATGGATGACATTGTCTTGTCAATTCAAAATACCATGCACTGGAGTAAAACTAGGAAGAGTCTATCTTTTTGCTTTAGTTCCAAACTGGTTTCCAATGAGGTTTTCATACACGTCAAATTTGTGAACTACTTAGTAACACGAAAAATAATGCGGTCAAATGATGAAATATAAAGGAGACATACCATTGACAACTACCTCTTACCACATCAACAGGTAAAAATAGTTGACAAATAAGAAAGATGTGTTGATGGACCCTAATTTCATACAATGATGGCCTACAACGCTATTAATATAAAAGCAGGTAGTAATACACTGTTCATGTAAATACAGGATACGAAACGAGTCGTGACTACAGGAGTCCTAAGCACTGATATCTAAAAAGGGTGGATGGAGGTTCTCATTGTTTCCAACAGCGAAAAAGTGTAGTTACGAGTACTTGCCCCCATCAGTTAAAACAGCCCAGGAAGGTCCGCCATATTACGTAACATTGTTTCTGAGCTTAGTGTGATGGGGACTGAAAGGGCGTTCAGCGACTAACCTCACTTTGAGACGGAAGATGCTCAGTCCAGTGGTTTTTAGAGAGCAGTGGTTTTTAGAGACCAGTGATTTTTAGAGACTAGTGGTTTTTAGAGACCAATGGTTTTTAGAGACCAGTGGTCGTATCTGAATACAAGCTGTAAAGCGATATGCAAACTCAGAGTAGCATGCTTTGTAGGTGATAACTTTCAGCTGCACCAAATTTTTCTATCCCATTTTCCTTTCCACTTTCCATTTGCTCTTCAATCTATCTTTAAATTTTGCG
Organism: Carybdea cf. marsupialis auct. non (Linnaeus, 1758); assembly: GCA_010016065.2. Classification (NCBI taxonomy): domain Eukaryota; kingdom Metazoa; phylum Cnidaria; class Cubozoa; order Carybdeida; family Carybdeidae; genus Carybdea; species Carybdea cf. marsupialis auct. non (Linnaeus, 1758). The sequence continues at coordinate 7,292 of JAAAKL020016278.1, forward strand.
GAAATCAATGACATAAATCTTGCAAAGATTGAAACACAGACTCATTTGCGATGTAACAGTGTCCATAATATTGCACTGACTTTGCAAACAACCATTTTAAACTTAAAAAGTTATATCTAAAGTCTAGCATGGGTATATTTTGAAAGAATAATAATCTTCTAATGATTATCAATCTATTACATGGAAAATTTCATGGTATCTTGAATGCTAGTTACCCATATACATCAACATGCAACTCTCTTTTTCTTATGTCTATTCCTTTTATAATCTATAATTATAAAAGTGGTAGACATAATTCATAATATAAATAATCTATAATACTGATAATTATTATCATTATATGTAAGTATGAGCTCTCTTCCACTAATGATCGTATTATCAGCCATTCTAAATGAGAAATTTGATAATGGGGATCAATGATTCATTTCTTGCCCTCTTCTGTAAGATGTATCCCAGATAGAAAAACTCCTCGTTAGTGTTTGATTCCGCTTGTATTGTACAGCACTTTTACTCAACACGTCCTCTAATAAAAATGCAGGCTATGGAGTAAATTTTTGATAAAATATGGAGTTGCTTATCTTTAAACCGAAAGAGACTGAGATCACGAAGTTGGACGTCAGCCTAGCAATTTCGGTTAAAGGCTTTCCTTTAGTCGAATATCTACCGAGCTTTTCTTGCCTCTTCCTTCATGATTTTGACTAAGTGTTTCTCTTTCATCAAAATGTTTCATTTTATTCTTACTTAGAGTTGATAGTCATAAATTGTGACGCACCCGTTTCAACATCTCTTCCTTAGGACTTATCTCCTATTAGGAGAGTAACAAGAATAGAGTTGCACAGATTTGGTTACATATTTTAAATCCATGCTTCTGTTTTAGAATTTTCTCTGTTCAGTTACAGAGACTGAATTTAATTTGCGTTAGTGAAGCGGCCGATTGTGAACACGATCTCAAAATTGTCAGTGTAAACAACGGGCGGTCCGTTTTCTTACGCATATCGTGCTGCAATAAAATTGAATAATGCATAGCTGTGCGGTGTAAAATTCTAAAGCTCTACTAAATATTTAATAACTAAAGGCCAGAATTAATAATTTTCTTCCCAAGAATTATTTTGTCCTTTTTGATCACTTTATGAAGTAGCTGGGCAATGCAAAATAGAAATTGTTGGTGTCTTGATTTTCACCCCGATGATGCAACAATGGGCACGATATGAGGAACAAGGCGCATGAATTGCGAAACAATGGTTGCGTTAGTTACCTGCTAAGGAAAATGAAGTACCAATGATTTACATTTGATTTCTTGCGCGTTATTTATTATCATTTATTACTACTTTGTGGGGTACAAAGCTGTTGGAAGCATATTGCGTTAAAATTCATGCAAAAATATACCGCTGAAGGCTTCAATTTCTCCGATTTTTAGATTTGAGTAACTTATAGAATATGGGGCTTAAATGATAGCAGAGGGCTTCAACCTTGGTAATCTCTGGTTATCATCTAGTGTCTGATTCCATGGTTTTCGCATCATTTTACCATTGCTGCTTCTTTGCAAAAACTATCAAGAAAGTGAACCTAAAAGGGAAGAGGAGTTTCTGAAACCTACTCTGAGTGGTCTTTAGAACTGTACACAGGCTGGCTGTTTCTGAAATTCAGAAGTACTGTGGCACCAGAGGGCCACGCGGCTGTGTTCAAGCTAGTTATACTGTGAATATCTTCACTTCAGTCAGAAAACTGGCAGGATATTTTAGCTAAACCAAAAAATGCTTATTTTTAGTTTAAAAAGACAGAGTACAAGACGCTATTTTACGTGCAATATATTTTATTTGTGTGGAAAAAACCCAAGTCTATTCAAAGTTCTTTTGTTCCTTAGATATTCCAGTCGCACCATTTGCACCAGTCGCCCCAGTCGCCCCAGTCTCCCCCAGTCGCCCCAGTCTCCCCCAGTCGCCCCAATATACGTACTTTTGACTTTTTACTTGCGCTAGGATTTTTGACGCACTCTGTGGCCCTCTACAAGTTTATGACGATGGAATTTATTCTCAGTTTGAAAGTACGCTGTTTGGCGTTAGCTGTAACTCTAAGCATGTCTTGTATGTTTCCTAGGATATAGCCGATAGAGACGATTTAGTTATAACAGTTAGAACTCAAGGTGGTAATTTTGACCTTTTCAATATCCATTGGAATGACTTGAAATTGATAATAGTTCATTTTTAAAAGTAATGCAAGAACTTGCTTTATATATTATGCATTATCAAGTTGTTATATTTAGAGAAAAGAAAACAAGTAAATGTCTAGAGGAATCATGTACCATATTCAAGCGTAAGGAATGAAAAGTGACCAGAAATGATGTGGATCTATGTGGTAATTCTGGATAAAATCTAGACGGCACATCAAATATTTTGGCGTAGACGAGAAGTGAGGTAGACACACTTGTAAACAAAGAGCGCATCCTACGCTTGCAAAAAAATGGTTTGTCATCAGCAGCTCATTATTTTACCAATTTTTTAAAGAAATGAGCCATCAGCAGGAGGGAAAATTTTTAAGATATATGGAAATATATAGACCTACGGCATAGAAACCCCTCCCTCATAGTCCGGTTTAGAATTAGGGGCATGGTGCTTATGCAGGCGTACCATGAAAAATATCAAAAGGAAGACCACGCATCAGAGAAAAACATTATTCAAAGCTTGAAAGAACTACAGCTAGAAGAGAATGTTACACTGATCAGGGCAAGGTGGAGAAAGGTGATGCGAGCGGCTGACCTCTACCCAAGGGATTAAGGCTGGATAAAAAAGAGAAAAGAAGTGAGACGGTTTTGTAAACTATTAATTAAAAATGCATTGTTCAAAGAGCAGTATGCATTACAAGGTCACACAAGAGTTCATAGGTTACTTACATAGGCCTCAACGGTTCTCGAGTCAGTAACCATTAAACTGCAAGCCCCAATTTATGGCGGCAATAAGAAGCCGTTTCGAAAACGTATCTGATCTAGAATTTTTATCGCTATAGTTTTATCAGTGTCTCATCATATGTTTACAAAATATTAAGCCATACGTATAACGCATCTCCACCTCTTTTCATCTAACAATTTAGCTAAACTACATCTTCGTGCAAGTATGTACAATCCTGGACAAATAGAAAGTAAATTTTAACTAAATTTCGGTGAAAATAGAACAAATCACTAAAGGCACTTGCCACATTTAAGGGTCGTCCATTCCTGTTATCATTTGTTTTCTACACTTCTCCGCTTAGCAGCCAGAAGGCCTTAAATGGAAGTCTTTGAAATGCACCTTTCTCGCTGTTTACTTTTTATTTCTACTTCTTTCAAAGCATCGAGCGAAGGATAGAAAAAAAACATAGTAAAGAGAAAGCAAGTCTACTTACTCTGATGGAAAGAAGCAAGAGTATTATACTATTGTTTTATATATTGTTTATTGTTTTATACTATTGTAAGTGTTTTACACAAGCAATGGAATCTTGATCTTCTGACATTGGAAAAATAGCTCAATTTAAGGACAGGTTAAAAATGAGTATTAAACGGCAGTATTTGAGATCAAATTATATAATTATTTAATACCTAAGGACGTACTGTAGTGATCCTACTTCGAAAGGGTGTCGAAACCTCATCACCTAAGCAGCAAATTTTGGAGAAAAAGGCCAGGGTGGAATAGCTCTGAAATAAATGTTGATAAGACGACTTTTGCAGGCGTGTATGAAAAAGTAAGTCACTTTTATCTGCGTCCAGCTGATTAGGTTCCTCTCGCCACGCAGAAGATTTGTAGGAAAAATCTTCTCTTATGTTAGGTTCTTGACAGT
>JAAAKL020016279.1:0-11100 GCA_010016065.2 Carybdea cf. marsupialis auct. non (Linnaeus, 1758)
TTCTGGCAAAGTTGTATGCTTTCGTTTCTCCTCTTCCGATAGTAAGATCACTGGGGCATCTAAGCCGATAAATAAGTACAAAAAACAGCTCAACCTCAAAATGTTTGCAAATACCTTGCACTACCAATAAAGAAAAGTGAAAGTAAAGATTCAATGCTAGATGCAAAAAAAATTTTTATGATATTATTTGTTATACGACAAAAGTTAGATATCACTTGCTACTCTTACAATGAATGCCATTTCTAAGTTTACAGTTTTCTTTTGTTTTTTCTTGACTCGAAAAGTGGTTAATAGTGTTATAGAATTACATCAAGATATCAAACATGAAATTTCTGAGGCTCACAACAGATTGTTACGAGTTAATCCACTAATGTGAAGTATAAAAAATGATGCCACTTTATATCTTACATCCAGAAACAGCAGGAAGGTAGCAAACGGAAAGTAAGTTAGTACACGTTTACAGTTCTGTCAGACCGCTGTACTTAAAAGTGCTACAAAGAGTCTTGGTCACCGATCTCTAAAAAAGTCTGGATCAAGCTTCCCATTGTTTTAAACTACGAAAAAGTGTAGTCACGAGTGCTGGCCGCCATAAGTTAAAATAGCGTGAGAATTACGCCATGTTGCGTAACATTGTTTATGAGCTTTGTGTGATGGGGACCGAAATGGTTTCCAACGACTGACCTCACTTTGAGACGGAAGCTGCTCGATCCAGTGTTTTTCAGAGATCAATGATCTTATTTTGTTCAACAATGATGTTGTGATTAAGAAAAAACGTCCATGTCAGAATGATCAGATAAATTTCAAGTCAAAAAAACACATAAACAAAAACATACACTTGTAATAAAGTATCCAGTTCTCCAAGGCAACAAGTAGCGCATCCATATGTAGCTGAAAAAATTTTTGTACCGCTACTTATCGGAGCTACACACGGCAATGATTGAATTTTTACAGTCAAAAATAGTGACACATTCATGAAACAATTTTAAAAACGTATACAAGTATGTGTGTAACTACGGTTACACGACAACGGGAAATGTACATTCCAAAACAAAAATTTACGTGGAAGAGGAGAGGCAGGAGACATTAGAACAAGCCAGTAGTGAACAAAAATTCCTTCTGCCTCCATAGATTGGGTGCAAAGCGTTTGATAAAAATAGCCTCAGGCACTTTGAGATGGAACACGTAACGTTCATGTGTTAGAAAGGAGTCCGAGTAATTGTCAGCACAAGAGGTATTGGCTAGCAGGTGGTATGCTATGGCCGAATCAGCATTGCTATGCTTGCTATGGTGTGGAGGTTGTTTACGTAGGGCAGGATGTCTTTTCCGGACGATCTTTGGAATGTGTTGCGCTATCAGTTCACTTAGCCCTTTAGAAGTGCGACCAATGTAGGGACAAACGAATCGGCATTGGACATTGTAAAAACATTACTGATATGGGTGACTGATAGCACATCCTTTCTAGTTGAGGGCAAACAACGCTGATGCATATACACAATCCTGGGGCTGCATGCTTGAAAGCATTTGGTAATAGCGCTCCTTACTTGGTACTCGAATTTGATGGAGATATCACCAAGCCATGGGAGCGGAGGTAGACCTGGCAACGGGTTGATCTAGCAAACGACTTGGTGGAAGAGCATGATGTTCTCGAAGTGGCTCTTTCGAAAATTAACGAAGGGTAACCATTGTCCTTAATTAGTGAGCGAATAACTTCTAGCTCAACTTTAAATGTAGACACGAGGAAATGTTTTTAACTCTGGTGACTAAGCTACAAACCAAATTGAGTTTGTACCGTGAAGGGCTGAAGGAACCCCAATAGGTGTGCCAACCAGAAAAGGTGATCTTACGGTATGCTGAAGTAGTAAGACTAGGGGGCTGCATGGAAACCAGAACATCTAGAAAGACTAACGTACGATTCTCTCTCTGTGATATACGATAGAAAGGTGTGGAGGGAGTTAAGAGAATTTAAAAAATCAAGACATGCGTCTGACAAGTCTGACATATGCATGTGTTATTTGCTGCCATGTGGAAATTTTGCACCACTGCAAATCTATTCAAGTAATCTGCACTTTATTCCAATTCTGTCCTCTATAACTCAACTTTTATTGCAAAAATAGTAACATTATCAACAACTACTACACTTGTGATAAAAAAACCAACCATAGCAGTTACTGTAATAAGTTTTACGAATTACAATCCCCATCACAATATCAATAAAACTGCCAATATAACAACTGAACAATGCAGAACAATATTTACAGCTGACCTTTTCGATACATAGTTTCTATCAAAAATGTTTTGAGCTAAAGAATGTAGACTAATTTGGTGTTGGCACAGGATCACAGCCGTTATTTTATACCAGCCAAAATCTTTCTCATTGAAAATTACATCTTGACGAATTACGTTTTTTCTTCTATTGGAGTTAATTTCTCGCGCTCCGACTCTAGCAATAATACATGACCGTAGTAACCAAAAACACGAATTTGGTCTACTTGTGAATTCCGCCCGAAGAGTCTTTGAATCTGTAGTTGCCATAGGCATACAATTTCTTACCAGAGATGATGTGTTTTAAACTCTCTGTTCTTACATACGCAGCAGCTCCCACTGAGTCTGATCATAGATAACGATACGAGGGGCATAATCATGAATAATTCGAGCTAGTGCGGTTTTATCACAGTTCATTTATAAAAACTGTGGTTTTATTAAGTATGCGATTAAGATGCGACGTTTTGCTGCGGTAAATGCAGTACCGTTCTCTGAAGAATGATAATCTTGTTTTTGAGATATTTCTATTCTTATTTAGGGGGTGTACTCTCCCCGGTTATCTGTTCTTACAACCTTGATTTTCATATGCGCCTCATTTGCTACCTTCGCCTCGCAAATTTTTCGGAAACCTCATCTTTACTTTTTATAAGATATTCACAAACATTTATGTTACGGGACCTGCAGGGAATGGCCACAAGGTAATTATGAAGGACGTTACGTTTGTGGCATTCTTAAAGTCAATAACCCAACGTGAGAAGTGTAAGCGTTGGTTGGTGGAGTTTAGGTACAGCTAGAACAGTAGTCTAATATACAAATTATGTATATAAATCGATAGCTCTTGATGAGTTAGGAGTAGGAATTAACATCTGAAGAATGTGCAATTTACGGGGAGTAACTAGGGGTATTACCCACCACCGGCAAATATCAATCACGGAATATTCAGCGATTTTACGATGAAAGCAAAAATAGTAGCATTTACTCATTACTGGTGTGCATGTAAATCCAAATGTCAAGCTACTGAACCCCTTTCTAACTATATTTATGTATAGGAAGGCTTTAAAATTGTGAAGAATCGGTCGCGATAGGAACATTGCAAGGGCGGAGGCTTGGGAACTTAATCCCCCACCTGGTACTAAATAAGGTTTTTTCACGGTGTTCTTTTTTGTTGTGAAGCCTGTTGCATACACCCTTCTTGCTAGTTTTACGACAAATGGGCCAAGCTTCAAAGCATTATGTAAGCCAGCCATTAAATGTTTTATTTTTCTATCATAAGTGATGCTCACAGTTCAAACTTAAAGCACCCTTACAGTAAACTAAACAAGAGCAGAAAGTTAGTTTTCCATTGATTTTAGTTGATCGTGTTCTATCAATCTAATGTTTACTGATATGATGATCATCAGTCAGAAACTGCTGTTTTGGCTGTCAAAAGCGCCCCGGAAACCGAAGATTTTCTTCTCCGCTCAACCATGTTGGGCTACACTATTTTATACAAGCTTATCATTCCCCTTAAATTTTGTGTCGCTGTCCCTGTGCAAAAATCCCACACAAAAATCCATACGATCAGCAGAAACAACATCAACAGCTTCCTAACTTGACGCGTTATGCACCTTATTGACGAGTAAATGTTTTCATTTGTTTTTCGACTCTAAATCGCAGAACATTCTTTCTTTGATATTTGCTGGTGGTCGGTAGTGCCCTCAGTTACTTCCCCCCAAATTGCATATTTTTCAGATGTTAATTCATATTCCTGATAGACTATCATCGATGATCAGAGCTTACTCATCAAGACCTATCAAATGATGCATAGATTATGTTTGTGCTTGCCATACCTAACTCCACCGGACAACGTACAGTTGCGATTGTTACTGAAATCTCCTCTACATTTGTGTATGGTAGTTTTGCTCCTTGAATACCCTCCTCGGTTAAAAAGACACTTAAAAAATCGTATAGCCGGCCACTGACAGCACTACCAAATCGTCCAAAGGTGTTTATTTGGAACTGTGCTATTCTACGATTTCTTGTGGCTGTACTTGTTTCCTGTTACTTTAAACGATTTGCGCGTCAGTTATGCCTTGGTACACATCATTCACAGAACGGCAAATTTACATTACCGTCCTTCGGTAAATCAACGTCACGAATGAGCACTTTTTTCGTACAGCAGATCTTGGCCTTGCAGCACCACAGTGACGTAAGCGTTGAGGCCATAAATAAATTTTGGCTGTCGAGTAATTTTCACCACTTACTAGGAACGCTGAGTTAGGGGTATGTCAAAATCCATTTCTTACAGGTACCGACAGTATATCAAATCGCTTTCATTGTGGCACACCCAGCAACAAGACTTTTCAAATACAAGCGAATTTCGCTGAGTTGGGGGCAGATTTCCAAGGAGAAATTCTGGGCGATTTCCTATAACCACACATACAAAGGGAAAAGCTTTATTTAGTTAAAACATGTTGACATGAAATGCGAGAGGCATTCAAACTTTTTCATTTTCATTACCGACAGTAGCGAGATCAGTATGCTTATGTCAATATTCAATATTCAATATTCGATACAAGAACACAATAGAAATAGCTTCCTTTGTAGAAAAGGAAACGGTCAATAACTGAGGCTGAAGCATGCACTGTCATGCTGCCTAATTTAGCTACTGAAACATGTAGAAGATTATCGATAGGTAACTATCACAGCACGTCCAGCTACAAGCCTAGACGAAAACGAAAGCCCTGGAGGCAAAAATCAAATCCTTCAAGAGCCTCAAGTTCAAGAGCTCACCCTTGCAACAAAAGGGGAAGAACTTAAACTACGGGTCTGAAATTGAGGCTACGGACGCGGAAATCAAAGTTTATTAAAATAAACTAGAAATCGAGGTAAACCGCATCATCGTGAACAGGCTGTTGAGCCCATAAAATACGACGTACGTATTCTGTGGTTGAGCCTTTCCATTCTTCAATACGCAGAATCTCTGTTGTTAGTCACGCTCCCCTTGTCCAGTGGGACCTAGAAATCCAAGAATATCAGCCATAACATCAGCTCCATAACACACTTACCCCAGCTAGCCTAAGAAGTAGTTAAATAGCGGAAGGGTGCCATCCAATGGAAACAGGCAAAGAGTCCAGTATGTATATATCCCAACGAAGCAGCACTGCAGAGGCGATCTTAAACAGGCTCGTAGAAGCGCAAGATTGCAAAAGAACAAAAGCAGCAGAGGTTGGCAGCTCTTGCGCTCCTACAACATAAAATGCAAGTTTACGACGACAAACCCTCTAAGTACCCCAAATGGATAAAGAAATACGAAAATGTGATACAGAAAAGAACACTTACCTCACGTCCTGGACCTTGTGTACAGTACAGGTCAGATTATGTACACGAACTAACGATAAGCTGTCTATCAATTAGAGAGGAACCAAGAAAGGTAAGGCAAAGTTTGGTTGTAGCGGCTTTGGTTCAACAACTGTTAGGTGTGCCGTAAATCAAGGCTGAGGATGCAATCAAGTTGCAACTTTTCTCAATTCCGCTGACAACGTATAACAGTACGTTAGAAGAGATATGCTACATCGGTAAACTAGATAACCCTGACAAACTAAGGCAAATTATCTAACAAAGCCCTTACGGTTTGAGATTAAGACGGAGAGAAGTTGCAGACATTGCAATAGAAAAGGAGGGTGAAACGTTAAAGTTTAGAAAATTGCAAAGTTTTGTACCGCAAAGGCAAGGACTGCTACCCATTGAAGCCCCCAGAAAGTCAACTATACCATTCACTGTTCAGAAAAAGGTACCCTCAAACGGCAAAGCCGCTAGATGATTTAGTTACGCAACTCAGGCAACATCAAATAGCAGAACGGAAAATATGCCGAATGCGATACGTCTTTTTTGTAATTGCAACCATGATTACCCAGCTGCGAGAGATTCAAACGAAAATCAGTGGATGATAAGCTCAAGTTCTGAAGCATCTAAAAGATGGTTATCATCTGACTGGGCTACTACGGGAGCGATAGCCACCCGACGTATCCAGTAATAAGGCCATGGTCGAACACTGTCTTTCACATTTGAAATAAAGACTGAGTAAGGACAAGATTGCTGCGAAACATTACACTTATTGACAACCAAATAAAGGAGGCTGCGCAAGGAAAGTTTCTAAAGAGATCTGGTATCTTCCTCACCATTCTGTTTATCATCCACGAAGCCAGATAAAGTTAAAGTGGTCTTCATGGTGCTGCCTGAAAAGGATTGTCGCATAGACTCTTCGCTTCAAACAGAGGCTAACATGCACAGCAGAGAAATGCAAAGGCTGATGAATCAATCAATTACACATCGACCAAAATCAAATCAATCAACGTAATAGAGTTAGGAAATGACACGATCATGATTATCACGCACGTGCAACACTTAGTCTTCAGTCAATGGTTCTGCGCACTTGAAGACGAACGGAAAGGAGGGGCAAGGATAAATGTTTACGAAGTATAAATCATTTTCTATTCTAGTTTGAAATCGTTACAACTGTTACTACCACTAATGCCACTACTACTGCTACTACTACTATTGCTTGCACTCTCATTATTACTGCTTCTTCATCTACCTCGGCGATAACTTCTTCGACCTACTTCTACCCTTACACAATTCGATCCCACGACTTGTACATCCACGTTGTTACCGCTTCGAATTTCAAGCATTGATTGTCACATCTTGTATATTTTCTTTGTTTGCATGCATTAATTTGGAGAGGTAAAAGGAATTCCTTAAAATTTAACAAATATAGTGGAATTCGAAATATACCGAGTCTACACTGATGATATTCGCTTAGGTTTTGGTTAGACATGTTCTATCTTGCGGGTTACACATTAGCAGTATGTAATGGTCCGTATTCTGCACTTGCTCCGAGTAATGATAAAGAAACTTGAAAGCCCTTCTCACCTTCTGCAATGATCGCTGCTGGTCGTTCTGTAATTTCCTGTAAATCCTTAAATTTGGAGTCTGTGGTCTGGCGCGGCTTCATTCTTAAATCTAAAAGTTGACTTTGCAGCTGTAGTTTATACGACAATGATACACCATCAAACGTTTCGACCGATTCTCGCCATTATTTTTGCGGAGTAGCTAAATCTAACTTGGCATCTTAATGTAATTGCGAGGTGCTAGCCATTTGGAGCAGTATTTACCTTACCCTCGCCTGTTGAACTAAATGTTCTGGCCAACGTTTGTTGTTGTGCACCCGTCGGATTCTCAATATTAACTGCAGGACGTACACCTGAACCATTAATAAGTGTCCATAAGTCGTTCGCCTCTAAGGAAGCGATTATCTGCAGTTCATATGTGCCAATTTGAATCGTTAAGTTTATCAATGATAAGCAACTTAAAGTTCGCATCCATCACTATTTGTGTGCAGTGTCAACAGTTATAAGTTAAAAAAAAAACAGAACAAAAAAAGAACGATCTCACCTCATGCCTTTTAAAACCGTAATTCTGGGCCCATAACCATTGTTAAGAATTTGATAAAGTTAAATTAAAACTTTACTCATACTATACTCCAACAGCAAGAACTTACAAATACAACTTCTGTTCACAGTAATACCCTATTCACATGTACCAGAAAATAATGTGCGTTTCGTAGGACGCTGTGTTTGTATTGGTTTTCACATGCACGGAGCCAAAGAGTCTCATTTACAATAATAACGTATTCCAACCTCTTTTTCGAAGATTGGCACTACTATTGTCATGGAGGCAATATTTCATTTACGATACATTTTTTGTGAACTCCCTTTCTTAATCAATTCAGTTTCGTATTCACATTTAAGTTGCCCATTCTATTCTTCACACCATCTTTATCCACCTCAATGCGGATATCTGCGAGCCTGAATTTAAAAAAGGAGAACGGTATACCAAACAAGTGGACCACAGTAAAACTAGATACTTGACAGCATCGTACAAATACAATGGACAGCCTGCTGTTCATTTTCGTTTTCATCGCGATCCACATGAATTCTCTTATTAAATTATCGGTCATTGCTATTTTTGGCCCGTGCATATGTTTGCACTCAATCGTGATTGATTCTATTTTGATGTCGAGCCGACGAAAGAAAGGCGATTTGAAGTTTCATTCTCATATTACATCGTAAACAGTAGGAAGCAGAACGACTTGGACCTTTTTAAACCGGGCAAAAGCCAAAAAGTACGGTAATGACTAAAATAAACAACTCTACAATCAATGATGTCTCCAATACTTCTTATCTTACAACCATCTCCTCGTAAATAGCCCGGTTTCTACAACGGCACGGAGAAGTAGTAGGCATACAAATCCCTCCCAAATAGTTATAAATGACATTTAATTCAAGATTCTGCATGGAGCGACCACTGCTGCACGCCATCGTTGAACATCACTGCGCATATACGCAGACGCAGCTTTTCCAACTGCGTCTTTTAATACGCCGTAAAACGGAAATGCGTCATCCAAGCACAGAAGCGAAAAGGTATCATACTGCGTCATGAAGACGGAAGGCGCATTTAGTGGTACATATGAAAAAAAAAAAGATTCTATTACGCCGAAATCAACAAAAGACCAATCAGTAAAGCCACAGGCGCACGAATGCACAACGCAGTATAGAGTGATGTCACTTCGTTACAACATCCGAAACACGAAATAGTAGGACCTTAACTGCGTAGCAGTTTTATACTAGCAGCTTACACTGCCTACCTTAATTTTGCCTCTAAGGTTAAACCGGAGCCACATACAAGCACATATAGATGAAGATGGCCTTTGCAGGATCTGCAAGTATTTCATTGACAGTCAATGGCAGACGAGTTATTATACGAAATCCCGATTCTAGTATGTCCCTGGCTGATTTCCTTAGAGATTCAATTGGACTAAAAGGTAAGTCATAATATAACGGGTGTTTTGGCTTTGTGGGTACTTATACGAAATCACCATACAGGAGGGTTGCGAAAGCTGTTGTAAATGGGGTAACTGTATTCCGTCTGCGTCTTGCTTAATAGTTATATCCATAGCTATTTGAAAAGCAGGTGCTCTGTGCAAGCATTTGAAAGTGGCAAGAGTGCGATCGGCGTAAGTCCGAGTTGCAAATCTGCACCGACATGAGTTTCTTGTTGCAGAGAAACCTTTGCAGGTCTGCAACACAGGAAACGTCGGCGTTGTATTATATCAAATAGGATGGCAGTGGCGCATTAAAGGGAAACAAACGAAATTTTTCGAATTTTTGGGATGTAGAGGGATCTTGTTATGTGGGGCTCATCGGCTCGGTTGTATAGGCCTACATGGCATACGAACTCCCTTCCTCTGATGCCGACGTTGTGCAACAAGATCAAAGATAACAATGAATAGATAGGACAAAGAAACAATGTCAAAAATGGGGCGATGATTATTGATCACGACATATGAAATGTATGGTATGTTGGGGTGACTTGGTGCCAAGAGAGGATGTGCTATACCCTACGTCATCTTACCTCATAAGAGAACTAGCTAGAATATATACATTCTATGTGAATTCTTGTAGATTGGCAGTATCAACGAAAGATAGTTTAAGAGTTATGAACATAATCTGGTTTGCCAAATGCATTTGTTGTTGTAAGAATGTATTTTAGGACTAAATTGTACTATTGGAGGTTGCTTTAAAATGATATGAAGTATAATACCAGAAAATCAAACAAACAGTATAAACCTTTACAGCACCTCTTTAGATTTATTCTGTTCAATTGTTACAGAGAGGAAGTTGTCAGACATCGTCAGATCGCACCGGGAGCATTTTATTGCTCTGCAGGCCAATATTCTCACATTCCTTTTCAAAAATCTTGAAGTTCTGTCAACTGTTTTGGTGAAAATGAAGTGTACGTAAAATGTGAGACGTTGAGGTTTGCTGTTTATGTGACGGATCTGTTCTCATATTGAAGCAAGGGAGCACGCTTCTCGGAATAGTAAATTCTTAAATCTGATTTGGAATAGAACACCACAAAACATCGCGTCAAAATTTTTTCAAAAGGAGGACAATGATGGAAGACTAAAGGGATCCTATTTTTGGATGAGGTTAGAGTCTTCTCCAAGAAAACTTCATAAATTTTTTGCTGAGTTTCCGTTTTTACGTTTCCTGTTACAATGGCGCATGTTATTCAAAAGTTTTCATGGAGATTAATCAATCGACTATTTTCCACCTACTATAATGGGACTAAATTTTGCGGATATTTGCCAGATCTGCGAAATTTAACCCGCAAAAACCTTTGTGGCAGTCATCTGCGAAATCAATTACCCGTGAAAAATTCGGGGAACACGGCTGATCCGCGAAGTATTTCGATTTTGTAGAAAAGACACGATGCCCACTAAAACATTGAATCATATAAGGCATGACTACTGCAAGTATTGTTTTATCAAATACTATCCTACGAAAACCAACATCAATCAATGACCATACAGTCCATATTGTCTTTGCATTACTTTAAATGACTGATATGACAACTTGGTGTTAAAAAAGTAAAGAAGTCCCGAAAGTAAAAGGAGTCTGATGCGCGAAATTCACCAAGAATCTGCTGCGCTCATCCGTGAAATCCGCGGAAAATCTGAAAGTGGACCATCCGTGAAATTCCCGCGAAATATATAAATTTCACGGAAAACACCTTCCGCGGAATTTAATCCCCGCGAAATTTAATCGCATTAAAGTATGAAAGTTATGATATTTTATTATTGCTTATGTCGCACCGACATTCCCTGTTACATGGGTTAAACAACATTACTTATTTTATTGCGCTCGTTTGGTATAGCCTACTGTTGGGAAAACCCCGCAATTCTGGCATGCGTCATCACGCTGTTGCGATGCTAAGGGGAAGTTGCTGAGGTTTTAA
>JAAAKL020016280.1:0-11100 GCA_010016065.2 Carybdea cf. marsupialis auct. non (Linnaeus, 1758)
GGCAACATTGGAGATAACGTTTTAGGCCGCCCCCCCCCCCCCCCCCCCCACCAATCACCAAAAACTCTCTTGTTACAAACCAGGATAAGAACGTAAGTAAAAGCAAAAGCATATGTATCTGTCAGTTTGAACAGTATCCCACCCTCTACAAGGCAACTAAAACGTGAAAAACGTAATGAGCGAAAGTAAAGGGAGAGCAGGGTTAACAATTTTGTAAGTACTGAGCAATGTACTGCACTTTGCAGCTTTTAGTTAGATTTAGAATGCTGGACTGAATGGTTGTTTTTCTATGGTCAAGTCACATGATTTAGAGAATCTTGTCAGCAAAATTGCCTAAGGCTACACATCGATATCCTCCAGCGAACGATTAGAAGGTAAGAGCAATTGTGGCAACTAAAGAAATGTATTATGTTTTCATTAGAATTGCCATAGCTTAGTTGGTAGAGTTCAGACGCAGCTACGTGTGTAGTTCGAAGCCTGTCGGTGAGATATTTCCTACTTTTCTAGCACCGTTTCTGAACTTATACTTCACAATCTTATCTTCTCCATGGTATTCCCTTTCTGCAAAAATCTTTCTTGATGGAGCCTTAGTTACAGATATTACCATACAATCACTGTAATTTTACCATCGAAACCACTCGTCTCCATACAAATCACCAGTATTCCACTTTCTCCTATGAATTCATTCTAATTTGAGGATTGAATTTTACAAAGTTAGTATTTGAGTTTTGAATAAGATGTCAAGGAAATGTGATGAGTGCCAAACACGACAGATTTGTCGTAATAGCTTTTAAACCGTGTAGATTTCTCAATAACTGCTGTTTTCCTCTCAAAATGGGTGCGTTTTTTTAACAAAAAGTAATTTGCACATAGTAATATAACATTTGTAATGCGTTGCAAATACTATCAGAAATGCTCCAAGCTATCAATATAGTTGCTAACTCTTATGTGTCAAGAATTGGTCTGTTCATTTTAAACACACAACGTCTACTGTTATATTATTGGGTGGAAAGACCCATTTTCAGTGTTGCCAGACTCGTCATGTGTCTCATTACCCAAGCGGTGCTCAAATTCACCCATTACTGCACTTTTTGTGCCAGGACAAGACAAGAAGTCTTTCCTCTTTTCTCTCCCAAAAAAGTCGCAACTATTGATTTTCGATCCCTATTTGCGTTTGTTCCCCAATCTGATAATACGACCTTCATTGTATCACCTCCTCTCGTGTTACTTTTTCATTATTTAAAGATAGAAACAAGTTATGGTAAAAGAAAGGATGACATGTGCCACAAACTTAGGTCTTATATACATTCTACTTTATCGCTTTTAGAGAAGCTAAATATAGTTGGCTTCAAAATACATTATTCTTCCTACGTGTGAGAATGTTACCTCTATTTCTTTTTTTGTAGCCTTAGTTTGTATGGATTTCTCGATGTACTGGATGCTGACAATTGTGGTGACAACCTCTGTTCTTATTATCGAATGTTGTGACTTAAATGTTTAGACTTAAGTGTGAGACCCTTTATATTTGCCTTTTTGTGATAGGTAATGGCTACTGAAGCTAACTGTTATGCAACCGACACAGTTTAGAGTTACGTCATCTTCTAATCTATCAATTATTTGTTCTCCTTGTGTGAATTTAAAGTTATATTACAGCTACGAGCTTTGCTAGAAGAAACGAAAATTGTGGTTGTGGGTGTGTAATAGCACAATTTCCTTGAGTGGTGTGAAGAGTGGCTTGTTAAGGATGATAACGAGGCCATCGATTCTGGAGGTGATATTGGAAATATGAGCAACGTTTACCCGCTCATAATCAGATCCATAGCGAGATCGACTGCGGCCTAGAAGAGTCATTTGTGACAGGAAGTAGATGAAGGGACTTCAGGAGCTTGAGCTATGAGTCTGCCTATAGACGGGTAGCCTTTCCTTGTCTGCAATAAAATGGCACGTCTTCACTTTTCCAAACATCTCCGAAGCCAGCAGATGTGTTGAGTATTTACAATACAGTTTTCAAAGCAAAAGATGTGTTCTTCATTTTTGTCTACAACATTTATTTGACGATGTTTAGACAAATATCAACAAAAATGCATATTTTAATGTAGAGGATCTACAATCCCCCGTCACCTCATTTCTTGAATTGTTATCATTCTTAGGACCTGGCTTTGATAGTTTGTAAAAATTGGGGGAGGGGGAGCCGACGAATATTTTGCATTTTGTTCTCTTCTCTTCCTTTTTTGTCATTAAACTTGGCTGAAAATAAATAATGGCGAAGAATAAGAGAAAAAATTGAAAGCATATCTATCATAAAAATTAAGGTTTAGTGATGTTATTGCTTATGACAAGTTTCAAGATCTTTTGGAACAGAGAATTTAGCATAACGAACATCTTTGCCACAAGGAACATATGATGATTAATTCAAGTACAAAAATACATATAACTAATAAATGGCCTCTGCATATCAATGTCGGTGAAACCGTAAAATTGGTAGAAAAACTTCGTGTTGTAGTAATAAGCTCACGATTCAAATAATATCCTTAACAACAAAACTAAACCCTATAATGGGCGAGCGGATATACTACAGAGCACGAAAATATTAAAAAAATACATTACAAAATGTAAGAAAATATCGGCAATATATTTATCAAGTGGTAATCACAATTTTGTTATGATTATCTAAATAAAATACTACTTCTTGAATCATTTTAGAACACGAAGGACATCAAATAAATGAGACATTTATTAACCACGCTTTCAATGTCGTAATACATCATCCTCAGGGTATGAGATACGTAAAAGTAGCGATTATATGTAAGGATAAATTTAAGTTAAATGAAATGAGATAAAATTATGAAAGGAGGTTAACAATAACAGCAATGACCAAGTAACATACGAGTCTTAAAACAGTCATCGAAGTAGTGAGAGGGGAGTGGAGCTCATGGTTACATTCAAAGAAAGCATTTGCTTGGTAAGAAGAGTTCTTTCTTTGATCAAGAGAGTAAAGCACCTGAGAAGCAGATGACTGGATTCAGAAAGAGGGTGAGAGTGCTGAACGTAAGTGAATGTTAGAGGAAGGTGAGTTTAAACTCTGTTTTCTTGTAACGGCTGAGTTCCTAAATGATCCAATTCTTGCTCTCACTTTGCTCAGCATCCTAACCCATTTCTGAATCTTACTTTACTTTTCTCCTTTTTTCTTCTTTCTTTTACTCTACTTTACTTTGCTTCTTTGCAGTTTAATGTCTTGATTAAAGAGAGTCTTTCTTGACGAACGCAGCCAATCTTAAGTGAACGCTACCTTACGTTTACCTCCCTTCTGGGGATTCTAATCTGTCGTTGGAGACTTATTCGACTTTGGCATTTCATTGCAATGGTAGTAAGATTATTTTTTCGCAAAGGAAACTTTTAAATTGATGGACAGGGATACAGCCGTTGTAGTATTATAAGAACTGAAGATAGGCATCGGTATTACAAAATCTCAATGACGAATAAATGTGAGACCACTGGAAATCGAAAGCAGTTTCCTCGTAGTTATAACAAACAATTTCTTACCACTCAGCTACTGCCCCTTACTAACGAAAAAATTGAATTCTGAAATGTTATCTCTCTATATTCCGTCACTGCATTATATTTACCACTAATTATCAAACATAGTGCGAGATGGAGACGGTGCCAAGTTGAAATTTAAATGTTTTTTACTGCATTATCGACATTTGGGATTCTCATATCATAATTATCATCTCACTCAACCGTCAAAGGTTATCTAACTGCTGTCTACCAGAATCAGTCTTGTTCTTCACCTGTGAAACGTGGTAACTGAGCAATGCAGAGATGAAAACGTTGTCTGATTTACTACACTGATACTTTCATTGATTTCTAGAAATTTGTCATGCGAACATGTCACTAGAAACGTAGTTTGAAATTCAACAACAAATGGACGTTGGTAACTGTTTGGGAGAAGAAGCAAATTTAGACGCATTGAATAACTTTGGAACCACACGTTAAAAGAAGTCAACGCAATAGGGCCCCGGGTTTGGTTTTCTAAATTAAAGATTCGGCTGTGGTCCTTATCTGGGAGGAGGCGGAAGGGACTAAAACTGAGCAATGTTTTCCAACGTCAGCAACGCGTCGTCGCTTCCACACTACGTCGAAGGCAAAGATATTACATTCTCTGATAAACTCTACTACTATAACCTCTGGTAAGCATAAATGAGAGTGGTCACCAGCTCCATGTTTGCTAACAATGAAGTAAGATGGCAGTGAATAGGTTTAAAGCAATTTCCAAAGCCTTAGATTGCTGGAAATCCTGCTAAAGACTCTAGACGCTAGACTGCTAAAGTAAAGCTGAGAAGCCGATTGCTCAAAAAGCGTTAAGCATTCATGTTGAACACAATATGCAGCAAGCATGATGTTGTTCTTCAATTTTTGCCACTATTGCTAGACCTAAAAGTGTTATGAACTGATAAATATTGTTGTTGTTGACAGTTACGAAAATGCTTTGCGAATTCTTGATATAAGTCCCGTTTTTATTTCTCCTGGGGAATTTGGAAACATGCATAGCCTTTGATCGATTTCCTAAAGCCTTGGATCAATTTCCTATAGCCTCGGATCAATTTCTTATAGCCTCGGGTCAATTTCCTATAGCCACGTATCAATTTCCTCGCTGAATTGTTCAAAAAACCTATCACTACTGCTTCCAAATCATACTCATCAAGAGACGGAAGCTATATGCTAATATAAAGGTGAAACTGAGCAATTGCGTTCGGGCCCGAAAATGATAGATAGTGTAATCATACTGATATAAAGATACTAGATTCCATGCTAACCATGCTATGTCTTTACGGCTGTGAGAATATACAGTTTCTTTGTCTGTGGTACTGGATATCCTGCATTATAATTTATGCCCAATTATGCTTCCTCTATGCATGAACAGTAGTATGAACATTTTGTATCGTTCTCATTGTTTCAGTACTAATTTATCCATCCAAACACAATTGATGGTTCCCTTACATTCCTTCCAATCCACAAACCTTATATACACTTGTAATAAAAAGTTATCTTTATAAAACATCTAGTATTATCATGAAGGGTGTTGTTTCGCTTAACAAGTCTCATGGCGTGGGAAAATAGAGATAAGTTCTAACAGACCAGTATGGTCTTCACTCAATTGTACATAGAACTAAGTGAAAACAATGCAACTGTTATACATGATTACTCCTGCTTACTTGATCTCCTTTCACATGTGTTCACTAAACTGATTGCGGTATAATTTGATTTTTCCTTAGGTGTACCCTACAGCTTTCTTTGGAACCGAACGATTGTCCGTAAATTTCTCTGTATCGTATAATTGCACTCATCGTCTTCGGGTCCATCGCCAATATCATCCTTATCATGATCATCATCATGATCATTATGATCATCATCATCCTGTCAATCATTATCATCATCATCATCATCATCACTATCATCGTTATCCCCACAATCATCACCACTATCATCATTATCGTCCTTATTATCATTATCATCATTATCATTCCCATCTTCATCATCGTTATCATCGTTATCATCGTTATCATCATCACCATGACCATCATCATTTTCACCATCCAAATTATCATCGTCATCATTGCCACCACCACCATCGAATACCGATATCACGACGTGTAATGTTTCTGCTCAGGTCCTCCCTATCCTCATACTTCAGGCATGTTGGATTTAGTTCACCTCTATCTAATTAGGATCTCCTGTTTAGTTACACATATTTAGGTTTCTTAGTAATAATCTATTTATTTATCAGATATCTTTCGCCATTTTCAATTGTCTAAAATTGGCTCAAATCGGAACTTTTAGAACGGCTGTTTCAATCATAGATGTAGCGACAGTGTGGACAAAAATCTCATGATTATCTTGGAAACCAGTTACATTTGTTGTTGAACTCCCTAGATAGAACTGACAGGAGTTGTTTCATAATTGAGATGATGGAGGACACTGGAGCCCTATGAAAAGGAATTGTTAACAATTTTAACGATAGTCCCATTACTGGATGATTGCAATATATACAGGAAAGACGAATTGGTGACATTTTATTGATGCTGTCTCACCAATGTCTAGAACAGATCATCTCTTATTGGTTTTAAAAGTAGGTTTTCCTTTGCTTTGACTCAAATCCAATAAAGTATTTCCTAGTAAAACATGATTACAGCTTTAAAACCCAAAATGTTAATCTTTGTCACAAGAGAGAATGAAGCTGCTTATACTAATGATCTGCGGATCTTACAACAGACAGTATTTAAGAGTTAATAGATCACAGATCATTTGAGGGTTATGCTTCCTTGTAGAGACAACAATAGCACTTCCTTCCTTTCTACTTAGAGTCTACACTCTCCTTTAGGTCATTTGTAACCATGATTATTCATGTAAGGCCTAACGTGAAATATTTTCTAACCCTACAAGGTAATTGTAGCTACAGATTCCATTATTGTTTGCATGCTTTGCAAGTCATTAGTTACTTTCATACTACCGCCTTGGCTCACGAACTCTCCCAAGGAATCGACCAAGACTATTCTTGTTATTTTTTATGAATTATTGACATCAGGAAAGTATTCTCCTTTGCTACCAGGACAAAAAGGCCCTAATTGTAACTTTAATATTCTAAGAGTCTACTTGTCAAGTGTACGTTACACACCTTTAAAGAAAATTGTTAGGGTTAATACCTTAGCTAGGCTGACCCCTCTCTTTGTAAGCTGTTGTCGTGCTTCCGGGCTGCCGGCAAACCTATCACCAGCCCCCGAATAAACGGCCTTCTCTATTCTTATGTTAATTTTCTTTTGTCTTTTTTTAAATATTCTATGTCACTACTTCTAATATTGTGAGGATATATTTCCACTGGGATTCGAGCCCAGATCCCAATCTGCAGTCTTCAGCTCGATCAGCTAAGCTATGGCAATCTGACGGGTAACATAATTCACTTTAGAATTATCTTTGTGTATTTCACACTTCTGAATTACACTAAATGTCTTATAGATCAACAGGTACTAGGATATAAATGGCTAACAGAACTGCAAGGGAAATTAAAACGTTCCGTCTCTATTACAAGCCTAAAGAGACTCTTTTGTTTCCCTACCTGTGTTTCAGTGACTTTCAGGGCTGTATTAAGAGTGCACGAGGCAAAACATTGGCAATGATAACTCTTTCAAGACCCAGCCAGCGGGATTCCTGGGACATGTTGTTTCGAAGATCAGCAATCAGTGTATAAGAAGAACTTTGCAAGGAAATCTGTAGGTCAGTCCAGGGCCTTTCCTCGTCTTTACGCCTCTTTGCAATGTCATGGCGAAGTCTAAGAAGAAATTGATCATGACAAATTGGGTAACACGGTCAATGCTAGTGTTTGATCTTCCTTGGTTAACGAGCGGTCCCGCAGGCACTTGAATACCGTCAGTAAGTGGGTGTAGAAAATTAAAAAATCATCATACTTGGCTGGGGGGAGGGTGGTGTAGTACCAGAGAGACACTGGAAAAAAGAAAAGCTGAGAAGGGCCGTTAAAGCGGTAAACATTTCTAATTATCACTACAGGTGGAAATAAGCAAAGGCAAGGATTGTGGGTTATAGTCAGAATCAAGAAATGTTTGCTGAGTGCTACAATCTGTACTCGATTACTTATTCAACTGGCTTTTTTCTCACGCTTAGTTGACTCGCCAACATTTGATTGTCAAAGGGAAAAAATACGCGAATAAAAGGAAGACAGAAGAAACACAGGCAAAATTGTCGCATGGAAGGAAAACAAAAATTGAGTCGATTCAGGGTGGTTCGGAAAGATGGTTAGGGACAGCAACTGCTAAATGTTTCTAAAAACAATAGATTTTGTCAGTGTAAAGGATAATACTCACACGTGAACATCACCTAACAGACCGACACGAAATTCACTGCATAGAGCGAAGACCTTTCTTATATTTTCTTCATGCATGATGGTATTTACTTAGTATTTTCTTATATTTTCTTGTTGCATGACGTTAGTTACTTAGTGCTTTCTTATATTTTCTTCATGCATGATGGTATTTATTTAGCGTTTTCTTATATTTTCTTGTTGCATGACGTTATTTACTTAGTGCTTTCTTATATTTTCTTCATGCATGATGGTATTTTTGTAGCTGTTTTCTTATATTTTCTTCATGCATGATGGTATTTACTTAGTGCTTTCTTATATTTTCTTCATGCATGATGGTATTTACGTAGTGCTTTCTTATATTTTCCTGTTACAGGACGCTATTTAGTTACTTTTGTCACTAACAAGCAACAGAGGAAAGAAACAGCATCTGTGTCAGCATGTATGACATTTCATTCGAAGGTACAGGTACTGTCATCCCAAATGATTGATTATTTTTTAGGGCACCTGCGAAAGTCAAAGGCATATATTTTATAAAAAGAAATGGAGAACTTTGCTAGTTTACTCAAGTGTTTCAAGGTGTGTTTCATGGATTATTATTTAATTAACGAAGAACTGTTTTATTTTTTTTGTTAAAATGCATATTACATGAATTTAAAACCAAACTGATTTTAACTATCTATCTTTTAAACTAAACCGCAAAAACTTCTTCCAAATTCAGTTATACGCTTGGATTCCATTTGGTGGCGTGTAAAATCTAAAGCTGCCTCAAAAGAAGAAGCAGTGGCGAGACGAAATGTGACTTTTACATTCTCATATGGCTTTGGACTTTTATCATTTTTAATGTCTACAGATGTTACTTGGTGAGAGAAACGTCGCAAAAACACATTCTTTATAAGAATTGATGCATAATACCTTTATCTACTTAAGAGTAAACAGAGCCGTTGAGAACATAATAGAACACAAAATTTCTTCGAATGCTGCTTGCCATGATAAAATGTACGACTACCCTTCGTCTGCTTCAGCTTCAATAATGATGATTTTTTTTAAAACTTTGGTGCCATATTTTCAGTCTGTAACTTTACAGAGAATTCAGCTTCGACGGTGTACATATCATTCTCACTGTTTTCACCCATTAGGACGGGGACAGCAAGATTATATATGAGTGGAACTAGCACAACAACAGTAAAACATAGTCAACATACTAAGAAAAAACGAAACAAACCATAAAAAAAGAAAGAAAAGGAAAGGGAAAGAAAGTAAATAAATAAATAGAATTTATACCAAGGAAAAAAAGCAACAACAATAATAATAATAGTAGCAACAATTTCTTACCCTTTTTATATCAAACTAAGTTACATTTGAGCCCTCACATCTAACAATGGCGTATTCAAACGATTATGATAGAGTCGCGCCTACAGAACAAATTCACCAAACAAGCAAGTCTGTATTGTGCCATTCCGAATCACGTTTACAAGTGATAAAATAAGTTGAGCGGATAGTACAAGAAATCATATTTTTAAATGAAAACTCTCCATTAGATATTAAGACTGCTCAGCATATCAATGAAGCATTTGCTGTTCGTAGCAATGCAATCTATAGAACACATCCTTTAATTTATGAAGGAATAATGATAATCAAGTATGAATTTTCTACTCCGTGATTCATATTTTAAAGATTTCCGGTCAAAGTTTTCACTTAATTTTGTTTTGAATCCAACTATACGTTCGACAACGAAGAGCTTCCTGTCCTATATTACAATTTGGTCAGGGCGCAATTCAGGACCAGATAGGATCAAAAGAGATTGAAACCGATCCACATCAAGGAAAATAGCTATAACTTTTCAAACAGAATCGTGACACCAGTTGAAGCGGCCTTCGTTAAGATGAACTTTGCAGCCAGAGACAACGTGCTGGAGAGTTTGAGGGCAATGGAAAGCGTGGCAAAGAGAGTTTGCAGATTTCTTCCAAAGAGCCAGGTTTTTGAGAGTAGGAAGGGTATTGTTAAGGTAACGTGATGTAATATTATAGATATTTCTTGGAAGAGAGTTTAAGACAGTATGCCATAATATAAGATGTAAAGGAAAGCGTTTCTTGTGCAGAGCTGACACAATAAACCCCTGGGATGTCAACCCATTAGGAATCCGGTGCGCGTTTTCGTGACGCAATTCGCGAACAACAGCTTTACTATTTTTAAAAGAATCACATCTGATGAAACGATGTTTTGAATCTTCAAAAACGTGGTGGATGTTTCAGTCGCATGCACCTTGCAATTTCTTTCTCATAATGACTTGGCACTGAATAAATTTGGTAGAAATTTTAACAATGTCTGGACCAAACTTGCTTTTACTTTATCTAAAGTACCGGATGGTGGCATCTCTAGCCAACGCCGAAAGTAAGTGTGGAATTTAAGATCAAAAGTACTCTTTATCCATGCAATGTTAATATTGCATATCGTTAAATTCCATGAGCTTGTAGACAAAAGACAGAATTGATACCGTAGTGGATTATTTTGGGGGTGTTAAGGCAAGCTGTCAATTTTAGAAAGAATTTTGTGAGTTGTGTCTACTAAAGTCCTTTGATGTTCACAATTATGCATTTCGAAGTAGAAGAATCTACCCAGGTACCGGTGAAACTTTCGTTAATTTGTATTGAAGGAATCAATTTACCATTCAGAATCTATTTGGGTAAAATTTCCTTAGAACATTTTATTTACATGTTTGACATTTGTCAACTCGAATAGACTTTGCTTTCCACATTTACAAAAACCTAATGTTTTTTAATATTTCAAAGTATTTCTAGCCCATCCAATCGTACACATTTCTGATTATTCGATACTCTATACGCACTCTGTATTAGAGGAAATTAACAGCGTGCTTTTTATTTTTGCATATTGACAAGCAGAACGTGCATAGAATTCTGATCCAAAGCTGACCAAAAGTGAGATGAAAATTTGTATTATCCCAAATTTAAATCAGTTGAAGCATATGCGCATTGATGCCACTGTTGCGACCGTATGGTGATGATGATGATGATGTTGCAGGTGACGATGATGATGATGTTGATGATGATGAAGATGATGATGATAATTGATGATGATGATGATGATGATGATGATGATGATGATGAAGATGATGATGATAATTGATGATGATGATGATGATGATGATGATGATGATGAAGATGATGATGATGATGATGATGATGATGATGATGATGATGATGATG
>JAAAKL020016281.1:0-11100 GCA_010016065.2 Carybdea cf. marsupialis auct. non (Linnaeus, 1758)
TTGTCCTAATTGACGTAGGAAAGCGTCTCTCTCACTGGTATTCACACTGGAATTGGGTAGGGGAATTTTTAGGCTTCCGGTTCTTTGTTTTAGAAAAGGTTTTAATTGCAAATAGATTGTGAATTTTGTTGTAAATAGGTTTTAGATTGTAAACATGATATTTTTTTTACTTAAGGCACTCTCTTCGCCAATTTTAAATGTAACTCAGAAGAAGGAATTATATTCCGAAAGCTCAGGCTGTGAGAAACCAGTTGTTTTTTATTTTTGTATATATAAATTTTAACAATGGTTTTAGCTCTGTTTTTTAATTGTATATGTGTGTGTATATATATATATATATGTATATTTACAAAATGTTTTGAAAAACATAATATCAAAACATAGAAGATATAGTGTCTTTTATGAGTATTATATATTTTTTAAAGGTGCAAGGTAAATATTGAAAAGATGAAAGTGACGGTGACTCAGTGTCGTAAAGTGGGGCGAACCCACCTACATGTGACCTTCACAATTTGTTTGTGGCAGGCTTTCTGACAGAATTTTCTTGTCTAGCTTCTATTTTGATCATAGGTAGCCCATAATTTAAGCACTCAACAGTTAAATTAAGAGCAATAGGATAGGTCCTCTAATGATGTTCGAGAAGTGAACTGCCCTATTTTGGTGGGGCGCAGTTGGTAGCTTTGGAACGATGATTAAACCAGTCCAACAATATCGCCAATAAACAAAGTTTTACTCATTTATCTTAGATCTAGAAGCTCAGAGCGAGTGGATATACCAATCCTAAGTTATTGTAGAAAACCGCAAAAAGCTATCAACTTCACGGTAGGAAGGAGGTATAATTGTTGAGTTGAAATTATTGTATCCTTGTGGTGCATGAGGGAAAACAGTCAAAGCAAATGCTGCAGTCTGTCAAGGGTGTATGAAGTGGTTACATACAATATGATATGGAGTGAAGAGATTTGGTAGAAAAATGGCACAAAGATGGGAGCAAATACAAAAAATACTTCAGTAAGAGATGTATAAAAGGCAAACAGCAGACTGATGATGATGGTGATGAGCAGGTGTTTTGTGGCTTGGAAAAGGTAGATTAATTTTGCTATCTTTGGGGCAATTTAAATGCATGTGGAGAAAGTCAGCTAGCAGTGGTCACCAGAGTAGGAATGGCATAGAAGCAGTTTAATGAGTTGAAGGTCATCCTGTTTAGATGGGCAAGACTGACATTGAAAACAAAAGGAGAGATCTATGTAAATTGTGTGAAGCATGTGATTGTTTATGGCGCAGAGACATGAGTTATGAAAGCAGATGAAGAAGGATGTGAAAAGGGAATGCTGAGACTGACCTGTGGAAAAAAATTTAGTGAAACAAAAACTACAAAAGATTTGATGGGTTTGGCTGGATTTAAGTCTGAAATTGATGATGTTGTGATAGAGGGCTGTTTGAGACGGCATGGGCATGTATCGAGAAAAGAAGACAGTGCAAATGTAAAGACAGCAATGATGTTTAAAGTTGAAGGCAGAAGAAGACAAGGAAAACGTCCAATAAGATGGAGTGACAAGATGGGAAAAGTTGCTCCAAAGACTGGCCTAAAAAAGATGCAAAGGAAAGATTGATCGAAAGTCAATAGCCCAACAAAAGGTGGGAAAAGGCTGACTATGAAAAAATAGATGGATATATTATTCATACGCATAGGAGAATGCTGACTTTTTGAGTGTGTATATATATGTATACGTTTTTAATTATATGAGTATAAATTTCACAAAAACAGTTGGGATATGCTTACAAAAAAGAAGTAAAAGGGCTCATTATATGCACATGATATCCTTTTTTTAAAAAAAATAAATGACTTGAGCATGCCATAGTTAAAAAGATGAATGTCAAGGGTTAAACAAACATCTTTCATTTTGAACTTTGAGGAATCTTGGTGCCCAATTCATAAAAATGTGCATAAGTCAACTAAAAAAGAAATATGAAAATATTCACAATTCTTTTTTCAGATCCACATGACAGCACCACTTGGAATTACATCACAAAAATACCTATCTGATATAATATGTTACTATATAATGCAGTGTCTTCCCAAAAATAGGATGAAATGTGGCTAAGAAAGTTCTTGTAACAGATGAAATGTATTTTTGGTATATATATTTTTGTTAATTTGGTATATAAAATATACACATTTTTAACCAAATAGCTTGTTGGTGGTACAAAACAATAAAACTGCACAAAAAAGCAAAAACATTTTAGTACTGAGAAGCTTTCCAGTACTAAAATGTTGTTGCTATTTCGTGCAGTTACATTTGTAACCATAGAATCAGACAAGTGTGAGCATGGATATGTTACTTATAAATGTCTATTTATATAAAACAACATGAAAAGCAATATAGTCAAAGTTGTTTGGTAATGCAATACTCACATTTAATTATCAGCATGCAAAGTGAATTGATATTCTCCTCAAACTATTGATGGTACAATACCTTAGAATCCTTAAACATTTACACTGGGAACAAAAAGTTGCCATCAGAATTGACAATGATGTGAGTAACTTCAAATAAATCAAAGGTGCAAGACAGGGTTGTGTAATTTAGCCAGATCTCTTTGATCTTTTGTAATCTATATAGCAAAATCATACTTACAGTAGACGTATTGAATACATGAGAGGTGTGTCAATAGGTGCAAATAACATAACAAACGTGAGGTATATAAACAATACAATGCTTAAAGTGGAATGCAACAAGGACTTGCAATCTATATTACATGTTTTTGTAGGGAACAACAAAAGAATGGAGCTTGAGCTGAATGTGGTGAAAACACAATGTATGGCCATGTCAAAGAAGAATATGCCACCACAATCCTCTCCAGTGAAAATCAAACAATCAAGCAAGTGGATGGATTTAAATACCTCAGTTTCACAATAAATTCAGATGGCAGATGTGATCTAGAAATCAAAATGGGGATTGGCATGACAAAGACCACCTTCAACCACTTGCAGTGCCGCTTTATGGGTGCGAGTTTTGGACCATCAGCAAAAGGTTAGGAAACAGCTGAGACATGGTTCTTGAGAAGGGTACTAAGCATTTCATGGGTGGGTATGAAATGCAACAAAGAAGTGTTGAGGATGGTAAAAGTGAAACAATCAGTGATGTTACACATAAGGAAAAGGCATATATATGGCAGGTTGGCATATTTATTGGCCATATGTACAGTCATCCAGAACTCATGGTTCTTACTCAGCTTGAATGTCCGATTCATACTTTAAAATCTGATCTTATCACTCTTTTCAAAAATCACTGATTTTGCAAATCCTAGCTAATGATCAATTATCAATAACTCACTGAAACTATCCCATAACTTACTTTGTCAACATTTCTTGTCTTTTGTAATACCAAACTTCCATATGGCAAAATAATTTCTAAATAACCCGAGGATCAATTCTTGACTATTATCATAAGTAAATCCTTTAAAATCCAAGTTATATGACATGTGTACTAGAATTCTAATAGTGATACTTAGCATTTCATGGCGAGATCAACCAACGAAAGGTCAGCTTCAATGAAACATCAATAATATCATCCTGAGCCATAACCTCACAAAAATCAAGAAATATCTTTGTAGGGCATTGCTGATGAGCAAAGCAGGAGCCCCCTAATAAACCACTGCTCAGGAATCCTAATTTTAGCTACAGGTAAGTCAATCGCTTTCGAACCACAATGATCAGATCTACACTATGGCAGAGCTGAGGAAGAGCTGTAATTGATGGCGTGATTAATTCATGAATGCATGAGCTAACTTGATCAGATGATGACCACCAGGATATGTTCTTCCTAACAAACACATTTTAACCCTACTAATTGAAGACATAGCACTAAACATCAGATGCTTTAAAGCTCTTTCGCAATCTCCTATCGTAGCTCCTGGTTTTTGTGACGTATGGATTAATTCCAATGTCACTGAAAGAACAAGAACTTTTAACAACGCTTTAGGTCCTAGCACCCTATACATATAACGATGAAGTTTTTATTCAGCGATTAAGACATCGTAGCATTGGGCGTTGCTCGAATATCCTTATCAAGATGCCGATGAAGTACTTACCGCTAGGCTTACTAATTAAGTCAATTCAAGAAAGAGAATAATAACATCATAATGATAGTTATATTCTTCTTTCATGTGTTATTTCGTCTAATATTAATGAATATCGTTTTTTTCCCACCAACGTAAACATTGGTGATATTGGTGTTCCTTCACCGGACAGCTTTCCTCGTTCCACGGGACTTAGTTGCAACACTATATCAAATATCTATAAGTAACAACTTAACAACCTGTAAGTAACTGCAGAGTACAGAAACATCGTTGGTGTGGTCTTTATAGTTATGTCTATGGCTTACTTACTTAGTAAGCCATAGTTATGTCACATCATCTTGGGAAGGTGCGGTCTTTCTTTCCTGGACGAAACAGGAAAATCTAATAGTAGAGCACCAACATTCGATTGCATCTAAGAACATGCAACTCATCTAACTCCTTGCGCTACTTACCGTGCCAGATCAAACAACTTCTGTCATCTTCGCCGTGTCACAACCAAGCATTTAGCACCGTGCACAGCTCTGTTTGCATTAGCTAGTATCTCTAAAACGCTAGATGTAAATCACTAAAGAGAATAAATCATCGTTCCTTACCTCGACCCAGCTTGGCATTGAATTGAAGACACTTCCAAGTAGCTGCAGCTATCGCAAGAAGCTGATTTCCAAGAATTTTAGGCCTATTCCTTTGAACAAGTAATATTATCACCATCAATTTATACAATTGCACATGTATCAGGTGGCTAGAAGCGCCACCTGCAGATTGTACAGAGCTGAACACCAAGGTCGACTATTTGTGGCGGACAACAAAGGAAGATATGACATTAAAGCAAAAGGATTCATTTTCTTCGGAACATTGGCTGCAAAAGGCAGGATTCGAACTGGCAGACCACAGGGAAACAACACAAACATTGGTCAATATACTGGGTCAATCCAATGACGACGTCATTACAGTGATGGGTTGCCCAATCAAGGTGCTTTCAGGAATTTGCAGCGCAAGTTTGGAGCTAACGGCAAGCAAAATGAAATAAACACTGATTTTCTTTTCAAGGAAGGAGGAGGCTGATAGAGGAATGAAACTGGTATGATTTAGTGTACAAATTCCTTTCATGCTTCTAGGAGTTATCTTTTTCTCCTGGACATGTCCTTTCATGCAACGAAGAAATTATTGTTACCGCCAAATTTAACTATACTTTTGAGGCGCCGAGGTTTTGAAAAGTCGTAAAGGACTGTATGAAAAACACGAACTTTTGAATAGCTTCTTTGCTTTCTTTGTTCTTGCTATGTGAATGGTTTATATGGTACTATAGATTGACATTGACCCGTCCCCTTGAAACCGTTAGTTATATAGTATTGATTAAGGCGTCCAAACTCCCCCCCCCCCCCCCCCCATGAGCATCAACAAACTTGTGCCACCCTTTTAAACACCAGCCCTGTGATAACTAGTGAGGCCTCGGGATTTTGCGAGTTTACTATTGATATCTGTTAACTGACAGTCGTTCACAATAATCGGGAGGGATGTCACAAAGGCTCCTACTCGTTTCCCCTTAATATGTGTCCTGTACAGAGGCACGTAGTTAAAGGGAGATTCCTATTTATTTATTAGTCGGTTTTGTAGAATGCTTTGATTTCTAGGCCTAATTTTGTTGTATTTGCGATGCGCTAAATACGAGCATTAAATTACATCTAGCAATAACATTTTTATTTATTGCTCAATTGTGGCTGGATTACCCTTGTTTTCGACCACCTTGTCAGATAATCGAGCTTTCCAGAGTCTGGCATTATGTCATCCATTTTATAAATGTTATCTTCTTGGTTCAGAATAACGATGCCTTACCCATTATCTGTTTTCATGAAAGAAACTCTTTATCGTTTTTCAAATCCTCTCAACCTTTCAATAAGCTTTGGGTTGCATGATCTGCCGGCTGGCTGTACTTGCATGATCAAGTCTCATAGCACAAAGAGCCTAGTCTCCAAATTTGCATAGTACTGGATATCGATGTCCTCCGATGGAGTATTTTGAGCCAATGTGGTAACTAGAAAAATAGCACAACGGGGCTCATCTAGCTCAATTGACGTAAAGCGTACACCACAAATGCATGGTTCGAATCTCGCTGTTTGTATACTTCTCTGTTTTTCTAGCATCTTTCCAAACTTATTATTATTTTCAGGGCCTTTGTATCCGCAAAGGTTCTGTAGAGTGGCAAACTAGTACCCTACTCAAACTATCATGTTGGAACCTGGCTCAGGTCGAGTAACCTGTTTACAGTACTGAAAAAGAGCAAAATGGAACCATGCCAGAAACCATGCTAACTCGTGTAAGCATGCCCTGAACCGAAAGTAGTGCGTACGATTTACATAATATAACCACTCGACGTTCTAGTTCTACTCCCGTTATTTTGTTGATAATGACCTTCGGTCGTTGTAGACGTTCTTTCTTCCTAAATATAGGGATTTCTTCATGCCCTTAATAACTAAGTTTGACATTATAAACACTCGTGAGTCGAGAGACGTGAAATCTATGCAGATGGGAGGAAATGATTAGCTAATAGGTTTGTTTGTTACGTCATAGAATGTATAAGATATGTCATAAAGTCTATGGTTCTATTAGCAGTTATTAAGATCTTTGAGCTGTTGCATGATTACATAGGAAGAAACTGGTATGTTTAACCCTCAAAAAGCAGTTAACATTCTCAAATTTGGCACTCTATGATCATGGAATATATGAGCTTTTTTATCTATGTATAACATCTGCTGTGATTAAGTTGAAAGCAACGCATGTGCAAGGATACTTGGAACCGCAGTTGCGAGATTACAGGGGACTGGGGGCATGCCCCCCCCGCTTCCCCAGTAATCATTCTCATATTT
Source organism: Carybdea cf. marsupialis auct. non (Linnaeus, 1758) (assembly GCA_010016065.2). NCBI lineage: Eukaryota > Metazoa > Cnidaria > Cubozoa > Carybdeida > Carybdeidae > Carybdea > Carybdea cf. marsupialis auct. non (Linnaeus, 1758). The sequence goes on from JAAAKL020016281.1 coordinate 6,942, forward strand.
TTCCAAATCTGGCATTAAAATTGTGGTTTGTCTTAACGCTACGTTTCCGGTAGTTTGAAGTCATAAATATCGTCATCATGAGTTAACCTTGTCATTGGAAAGTAGAAGTTGATTGGCAGCGAATTTAAGGAACAATGACGTGGCGTTTATATTCCTCCTGCGCTAGATAGAGTTAGCAATTATTGTGGCTGCAAATTTACAGGTTTTAATGCTAAGGTAACGTTTCTTCAGTAAGTGTTGTCCCCGCCCTCTTCAGCTTGTAAGATATGGCCACAACAGCCAGGATGTAAGCACTCTTGCTTCCTGGTAATCTACCAAGTAGACAGAGAAACACGTTAGAGAACAATCATAGATACACGATTCCTGCTCTTTGCGACTTCCATGTACCGGAAAGCAGAAGTCAACATAATGTGCAAACAGATTAATCAATGTATGTGATATGGACGTTGCCCTATTGTAACACTTCAAACCGAGCCCTTCTTCAAACCAGATCCACGGAAACATCATATCACAGTTTAAAGGGGAATGCTAGAGAATTACAGCGTAAAAATTCTACTGATGTATCTACAAATACCCTAAACGGGTTCCAAAAATTGAACTAACTACGAAACCTTTAAATATCAACAGCACAAATGTGAAACTTTTGTAAAATCCGAAGAAATTGCGAAGGGGTTACCGACGTTGCTAACAGGAATAAAGAAGGATCACTTTAAATTTTTCTTTTAAATTTGAATAGGTTGGACGACCTCTAACTGATCTATACTGATTTAATGAAATCTCAATGCAATGAGCAGTTTTCTTGTTTTCTATGTTAATAGAGTCGAAACCACCAAACCGGAATTTTGCATTTGAAAGACGCTGGTCTTTGGCAGTTTCGCAGTCATTTTCTATTGTTTTTAGCCCAGTTGTCCTAAAACACCTTATATAGAATACTTTCTCTTGTAAACCTGCAGGCTACAGACTATAACCTTTCTGATCCTGTCACGTCGAAAAACTAATGTACGAAAAAGGAAGTATGCTCTGAACAGATTATGAAACTCTCTGATCGAACTATAGCAACGGATTCTACCCAATCACAACAAACTGTAGCTACTTCAGAAAGGAAAGAGGAAAACAACGAATTTCCTGATCAATCCCTTAATATATTTTGAAAGTATTTCATCGACATCCGATAAATGAGAAACAAAAATATGAGCAAGGTGCGTACAAATGTGAAAGCAAATAAAAATTATACTTCAGTACAACAGTCACTATAGATGTAAGAAAGATAATCCCTTCCAACTAGCAATCGTGAAACTCTCTGATCTAACTATAGCAACGGATTCTACCCAATCACAACAAACTGTAGCTATTTCAGAAAGGAAAGGGGGGAAACAACGAATTTCCTGATTAATCTCTCAATATATTTTGAAAGTATTTCATTGACATCCGATAAATGAGAAACAAAAATATGTGCAAGATGTTTACAAAGATGTGAGCAAGTAAAAAATATATTAAGTACAATAGAGCATATAAATATAAGAAAGATAATCCCGTTTCTATATTTTCTAGCGTGCAATTCGCTGGAGAACCCTTCTATCACAAAAGTGACATTGACTCTTATCAGACAGTGCTGTCATAGATATGAATAAATTAGTAATTTATTCAGATTGATGGTTATTCTTGTCCTATTGCAATGCATCGAATTCAAGTTCTCAAGATTTGGCATTACAAAGGTGGTACAACGCAACAATTACGGCTTGCAATCCAGCTAAGATTTGTATTCAATTCTGTCGAAACTTCATAAATGTGGTCATTATGTTCAGTTCATAATTCCTCTAACCCGAGAGCAATTTATAAGAAACTCCCACTCATGTCCTTGGCGCTTTAACAGAGGGTAGGCGATTGGACTTTCCAAAAACATCACGGTATGCAGAGCATATATTGATTGTTTCCAAAGTATGGGAAAGGAATAAGACTTAAAACGCATTTACAGTTTCCAGAAATTACTCCTTAATAAAACAATATACATATAGATAAAAACAAATGTACCAATATACCATGTATAAAAACATAACGAACAGTTCAAAATTTTATTGCATGAAATTTCCGCAGAATGAATTCTTTCTGGTTTCACGCCGTGACAAATGTTCCCCAGGGTATACGGAATACTAAAACAAGAGCTCACAGAGCAGGAGGTGCCCTACCTCTCCTACCCTCAGTGACGTGCCTGGAATCTCCGGTAACAGAGGGGCAAGTATGTGTGCTTTAGAGAAAGGTTCTTACTTCCGTGTTCTTCTGGTTTGCTTCCAAGGTCACTGTACACCGTCTGATCGGGTATAGAGGCTGACCACGTACGACATCAGTTACTCCAAAAAACAAGAAACATATGTATGTAGGTTTCATGGCTCTGTACAGTGATGTAGTGACTGGATGTGTGGATGTAACACCCCTAGCAAAATAAAATGGTAAAAACGCTCAGCTAAAATGCTTACAGTGACACCCATTTGCCTTGCAAAATCCATGGCCCCCTGAATGATCTCGCTCATTTTCGACCCCAGCGTCGTTGTCTATCCTCGAGTTGATTTATCACTTTTTGGGAAGAGACAGGCATGCATCCGACACACGAGCACTGATAATCAAGGTATATATTTGGCTTAATCTTGCTTGTTTCTGATTGGGTAAGGGTTGGGTTTGGATTGTAATAAACCTCATTTAGATTAAGAGGCCACATCATGAAATATCAACAAGGAATAAGAGGTATTGATTGGAGGATTTACTTTTGGCGCCAAAACGTGTACGTGGTCTCTTATGTGAGCATGTGTCCACTATTTTAACCTGGTAGGTTGTTTGATATATGCAGCTGTATGCCTGTTGTGATAGTCTCGACTTTTCTAGTGTTTTGTTGTAACGCTAAACGAATACAATCATCATGGAAGGCAAAGAAAGAAAAGCGAAGAGAAAAGAAAAAAGTTGTCGATACAAATCTGAATAATAACTTGGCTTATTGATCGTTTGACTACATTCATGTATTTACTTTTTCCCTTTGCATAAAGATCGATCGTATTATTCCATGCAGAAAAAGTATAGCATGGTTCAACAAAGGCAGAATCTGGTGATAATTACAAAGACTATCGAAAACAAGTGAGGACGGCTGAGAATGATTAGAGAATTTGCTATTTGTAATATATATTCGTAGCCTCTACCTCAGTGTGTTAGGCCAGAACCAACGTAAATCAGTAAAACGGAATAAATATGTTTTGATATGTTTTACTTCTTTTCACCCATGATCAAATGGAGATTTCCACTCATTTTTAACACTCATCTAACCTGCATTCTATCTATTTCCCAGTCCACTGCCTCGTACACGCCATTTGCACTACCTGAATACAAATCTCTTTGTCCAGAACGTACTATTAGTTTTGGTCAGATTGGTATTACTGCCTATCTGATCAAAATCCACAATACAAAAAGCAAAACCGCCATTTGCCGCCCTTTAGTGCAATCAGACCATTGAAAAGATGTGTCAATTGTGCACTTGAAGCAAAAGGCATGAATAATGTCGGTAAAGTCCTTCTATATCTCGAGCTGCATAGTTGAATAGCAACCAACTCTTGGGTCCGTGTCAACTAAGTAATTTACGAAATAGCTTAATAGGTAATGAAACTCGTAATAAAAGTTTAGTTCAAAAATCTGTTTAAATTTGTAGATAATTTGTAGTGGTGGTATCTTTATATGTGATATAACGTATGAATACGCAGGCATATCTACGTATAAATAATGCAGGTTGACCTTTCCATAGAGAAAATTCAGTAAAATATAGGCATAATTTAAATGCTTAAGAAAACTGGTCAAAGACCAACAATAGGCAGTTAATCTCCATTTTATTCGACAGCTTTGATAAGAATCTTTAAGGAATATCACACCAGGGCCCACGCCACAAAGAAGTATGTGGAACATGGCTCTTCCACTGATCTCTAAAAACACTAGATCAAGCATCTTCGGTCTGAAAGAGAGGTCAGTCGTTGGAAGCCATTTCAGTCCCCATTACACAAAGCTTATAAACAATGTTACGCAATACGACGGACTTGCCCGCGCTATTTTAACCATTGAGTTTAAAGAAAACTGGAGGGCTAACTTCGACCGTTCCCCTGTGACGAGAGTGAAGCCTCACTCATGC
>JAAAKL020016282.1:0-11099 GCA_010016065.2 Carybdea cf. marsupialis auct. non (Linnaeus, 1758)
TGAAGACAGAAAAAATGTTTCACACCAATCCATTTGATGATAGTACAGACATTTTTTACTGTGTTTCATTTACATTCAGCTTCTCAAAGTAGCAGAGGTGAATTATTCTCTCGAAATATGATATGCACCAGTGATATCTACAACTTTGGACAATGCAATGTTAAAGTTTCCCCAACCCCCGTTCCAAAATATGGTTCAGTTTGAAAGCGAGCATTTTCGGCACTTGTATGTCAGACCTCCCTGCTGCTAAGCGGGGAGGTCTAGAAAACAGATAATACCAGACCTGGACACCCCTTTTATGTGGCAAGTGTCTTGCGTGACTTGCTCCAATTTCACCGAAATTTAGTAAAAGTTGAACTTCTATTTGTCCATGATTGTAACAGACGGTCCATTTGAAATGAAAAGGGAAGGTAAACGTTCCTCACTTTAAAAATGAAAAGGGGCGTGGCTTTTCGGCGTGGACAGATGTATCAGAATTTGTCTAGCATAGACCTGTGCAGAATTTATCGCAGATTTCAAATCTATTAATCAATACATCGTGGTCTTTCATGTGGAAAAGATATGTAAACGTTTTCGAGAGTAGGCAGAATCCATCTAAACTCTTTCAATGGAATGAATAAAACATGGCACAATCGTTTACGTCTGAAAACTACAAAACTAGCCCGACTCCGTATTTTTGTTTGCCAAGTTCTCACAGACATGTCTTTGTGTACTTGTGTTCTGGATTTTAACTGAGTAGTCAGTTATTTGCGTCAAGTGTTTCTTTTCGAATCATTGCTCTCCCTACAATAGTAACATATCCGAAGTTGATGTAGTCTGTGTAAATGAATCGAATGTCTCAGGTGTCTATCTGCTTTGGGTAAATATTAAATTACCTCGAAGACACACCAAGATCTCTGGTTAAAATCATTCCCATAAATCTTTTACCCAACTGAATATTTTGCCAACCTCTGCTCTTTCCTCCATATAATTGCCCTTACTGCAAGAATCACCTTAAGAGCCTCAAGAAAACTTGATTCTTTTGTTAGACGATAACAGAAGACCGTCATGCAATCTAACAGCGACAGTGCTTCACGAGGTAAACAGAGTACGTTTAACGCCCCGCATGTGCTGATCTAAACTATGAATATTGCTCAATACAAGACGAAATCAGACTTAAACATTTGTAAAACTTACCAAAGTCGCCCATTTCTTTCCCTTTTTGCCAACTCTTTACTCTAACAATCTTTCAAATCTTAGTAGTTGTAAACAAACCTATTGCCTCGTGCTTATTACAAATCTTGACTGTAGGCCAGCAATTACTCATTCAGTTTTCGCAGGATAGATTACGAACATGATTTCAAGCTTCTCCATGTTACAAAGTATTGCCTTGCTATGCGATTTCACTTACACGACAAGCAACATCTTATTTTACTTTACTGTAGCGAGTAAACTGTTACTACCGCTCAACTTGAAATGATTCCCTAGGCAAGCAAACCGCTGTGTATCTTGCATCGGAAGATAGGCATTGAACTTTGATGTAAACATCACCAAACTCGTTGTTGCTGCTGCTTTTCGAAAAATGTCTGCATCGGAGCTGCGGTGGCAGGACACTTACACCAACTTACTTCAATTTTCTCTATCGATTTCTTTATAACAACGACCACCATGACCACCGCCAACACCCCCTGCAAATGTCTGCCTTCCGATGCAATGATGCATAAATGATATCAATTTTCCAACATGCTTAATGATACTGGTGAGCAAGACTAGAGGACTCTGCTTTTCCTGCAACCAGAACACAAGTATAGTAAACATTGCCAATAAAAAAGTGCTCCATTCCTTTGGTAACATAGCCCATGTACCCCCTTTCCCTCTATATTATTTACCGTGTACGCTACATAAAGAATGTGTTAGATAACTGGCATGTTGTGAAGTATATCTGCCTGCCTAAATGGGATTTGCAGGGGCGCAAACCCTATAATTACGGACTTTTGCAGTCAAACAGGCTATCGCCCTCAATCTTACTCATCCCTGTCACGCCCCAGGTACCCTATTGACACCCACATGCTATACCAATGTAGCTTAATTACCATGCTATCGTACAAAAGAAGTTTGAACCTCCTATGACCACTACAAAAAAGATATACCTATGAATATTACCTTCACGCTCATTGTTCTACCTCTGGACTATGAAATATGAAAGTTTCCCCAACCCCCGTTCCAAAATATTGTTCAGTTTGATAACAAGCATTTTGGGCACTTGCATGTCATACCTCCCTGCTGCTAAGCGGAGAGGTCTAGAAACAAGTAATACCAGACCTGGACACCCCTTTCAGGTGGCAAGTGTCTAGCGTGATTTGCTCCATTTTCACCGAAATTTCGTAAAAGTTTAACTTCTATTTGTCCGGGATTGTAGCTCTGTTTTTGAAATCATTGTCGTGTACTGCTCTGGCATACAGAACAGATAAATGTCTTACATAGAAATGCAGAGAAGTCTGGAACAGCGAAAACACTAAAACGATGATGGGGATAGTGCCGAACACCATTGTCATGCAAAATGACCCTTGCCGTGTCAGTACCCATTCTTATGGGGAGGAGGGGTGTTGCAATTTGATGGTGATTATCACCCTCCCAGTATGGCTGGGATTCTCAAGACGACACATTTCCATCTCAGCATCATTAGCCTAACGTCCTCTTTATCAAATGAACTTTTGTCAACATGAGCCCTGGTCTGCTTCAGACAGTACTGACTTTTTAAGAACTGAATAGCGTTGCTATAGTTCGGAAGAGAGAAGGATGGGCACTGAAACGAAACGTCAGGTGATAAGTACACTTAAACCGGTATTGCTATACACAAACGTGCATACTTTTCATAGGCTTTAGGGTTTTGTTATGGGGCTCTTATTCATTATCACGAATGTAATAGAGGAGAGAGGATTGGAAGACATCAAGTTAGAAGAGATGCTATTGGAAAGTCAAAATGTCGCCACCGGGATTCGAACCCGGGACCCACGCATGCTCGGCGTGCTGTTCTACCAACTGAGCTATGGTGATAACATAATACACTTTTCACCAGTCGCCACATAGCTCCTGATATTCCACCCGTGGACATGCGTCCAGCTATACGCAATTTTGGAGACCATACTCTCCACTCCATGTGACTTGACCATGGAAGGACAGCCATCCGGCCATCATACTGTCCACAGCCCATTGAAGGTAGAAAGTAATACAGATGAGAGGATTTGAAAACATTAAGTTAGAAGAGATACTAATGAAAAGTGAAAATGTCACCACTGGGATTCGAACGCGGGACCCACGCATGCTCTGCGTGCTGTTCTACCAAATGAGCTACGGTGATAACATAGTTCCCTTTCCACAAGGAGCTAATGTGGCGACTGACCCTCTGTCACTGACAGGATGTTGTGTTCTTAGGAAAGGCCTTTCGCTACTCTTTCGTACTATGTGGTTAAGACTGAGAGCGTCCTGCAGTGCTTACTGGAAACGAACTTAGTCGCCTATTCCCTTGGGTTTGGAATGCAAAGTGTGGAATGGACAATGCGGCTTTTGTGCTTATAAAATTCTCATAATTTGACAACAGATAGAGTTTTGGGTGTGCTGGTTTTCAGGTCGAAAGCAAAGAAATGCATAGGAGTTATCTAATTTTTAGGTCTAAAAAATGTCAATGTTGAGAGCTTTAAAAATCACTCAAACATAGTTAATATCATATCTATCATATGGAACAACAGCTAACACCGGGATTACAACTCTATTTTGAAAACACATAGAATAGCTTGCTTGGCCATAATAGCATTAAGAACTCCGTTCCACAAAACGAATCCTCTTAATTTTAGCAGGCTAGTGCTAATATCTTTGTGTAAGTAACAGAAGAATAACATACCGAACAGATTGATTATATTGTGTGATAAAAGACCTTTCTGGGCCACAGTAATATACACCATACCCAAGTATAATTCTGTAAGCTATTCAGCACCTCAATTACTGAGACTTCTACCTTAATAAGCTTTGAGTATATTAAATATATGTTCAATGTTCTAATGAGCTTAATGCAAGGAAATGAAAGAAGTCCTCAACATTACCTGGCATCAAGAACAAGATGAAGGGGAGGGAGGTGTTATTTGGCCAGTGGCCGCAAACATATTTTAATATCATAACTCTGAAACACTTTCTATACTCTTCTGTAATTTCCTAATTTTCCCAACTTTTGTTTACTATACTTTTACTAACAAATATAGGGCATCACTTCCTCTGGGCGACCTCTGCGTGACCATCATTGAAAGCGGACCATGTATTAAAATTTTATGAAGACTCATAAATTAAGATCAATTTTATCGCTTTGACAGTTGTTTGTATGATGATCAAACTCCGAATGCTAAGTACATGTGGCATACAATGCGGGTAATCAATTTGTAAGCAAAGCTAATCAAGGCTAATAAGGACTATATGTAGCCATATATATGTACATATATATATATATATATATATATATATAAATATATATGGTGACATTTTTTATGCTTGAAAATGAGGTATAATAAAATGAAAGCAGATGAACAATTAAAATCATGCTCAAACGTATTTAAAGAATGTATTAAGAGAGGCTTATGAAATGAGCTGAAAAGATTTCATTTCTTTGGACATTGTACGGGCCATATACTTTTCGCTAGATCAGGGGAGAGGTGATAAATAGACATATATGTATTAATCACAAACCAAGTGTCATTTCTCAGATAGCTTCAAATCCATGTGCAGTCTCTGCTTGGCTTTTTGACTATAAACAAAATTTTGTCCATCGCCTGTAAAGTTGTTTTCCATGTTCTGGGTTAGGGATCAGGTCTCTGGCAAATGTAATGTAACATAGGATAGCCTTGTAACCAACACGTAAAGTTCTTTTCCACGTGCTGGCTTAGGGATGACGTCCTTGGCAAATGTAATGTAACATAGGATAGCCTTGTAATCAACATGTAAAGTTCTTTTCCACGTGCTGGCTTAGGGATGACGTCTCTGGCAAATGTAATGTAACATAGGATAGCCTTGTAATCAAAATGTAAAGTTCTTTTCCATGTGCTGTCCTAGGGATGAGGTCTCTGGCAAATGTAATGTAACATAGGATAGCCTTGTAATCAACATGTAAAGTTCTTTTCCATGTGCTGGCTTAGGGATGAGGTCTCTGGCAAATGTAATGTAACATAGGATAGCCTTGTAACCAATAGTGGTCACAGATCTCATACAGCAAGAGTAAACTGAAAAGAGCAGACAAAATCAAAAAGCTACATGGATGACTTACTCCTTAGTAGTTACTTACACTAATATTTTTGTACATGTCTCTTTACTTATTTATTCTCAGGTAATACTTAATGCACATGCTAATTTACTTACTTAATTGATTACCTTAATAACTCTGACCCTTCATTTACTTCCTTCGATGTTTATGTATGATGACACATGACACATAATTTATGACACATATCATTATCGGAGATTCGCATCGCTGGCGATGTATTTAGGGACTTGTTATGCAAGGCTAGTATTTCTAAATCATTTCAGGCATATACAATAACAAGCTACGCAATCGCGTGCAACATAGTAAGCTTAAGCTTAAGCAATCGGTTAAGCCATGTACATACGGACGGACGGACGTAGTTATTGCTGCAATCTATACTGCATTTCAGCAATAATCGCTCTGGACAATGCAGTTCACAATAGTCTGAAGTAGTAACCTAAGCATCGCCTACTTCCTCATTGTAGCATCGCAGCAACAACACATTCTAGGATAGGGTTTTATTCTTCAATTAGAACAGAACAAGCTTACCTTGTTAAGCAATCCAACATTCCTCAGATACTTTCATTCTGTATATATTCACCCGTTTTCCAAGTGATAGTCAGTTGTGTGCGACTGCAGTAATACTAAACAGTCAAAGATATCAACTGCTTCAGTGCCAAAAACCTCTCGTTGTGCTCTCGAAGTACAGACCGTCGATATAACGATCATAGTAATCGCCATCGGAAGACTGTGATCCCTTTTTCGCCATCAAAAGATTTAAGTGATACAGACCGCTAACTTCACCTTGTGTCATTGCTGTTTCTGTCGCGCCCGACCATTACCACCTTACATTTTGGTGTCAGAAGAGGGATATGGCACACGGGATACAGCACCCTGTACATGGAAGATGAACTAAAGAAGCAGAAGAAGACAAAAGGAAGCGATCCTCGTGAAGGCTCAGATCGAGGAACTGGCTGCAAGACTCCAAGAATTGGAAGCCCGTCTCCTGGCCCAGCAAGAAGAAAGGATGCCACCAGCCCCAACAACTGCCCCAGCCATAACAGTAGAAGTTCCTAGGGAAAGAAAACTACGCCGCTACGCAGGAGAGAGAGATAATAGAACCCTAGAGGACTGGATTGCCGATAGAGAAGGAGCAGCCAAGGAGGATGTACGACTGCGACCCCCCACTCAACAATCAAGACCCACAGATCTTAATCGCATACTGCGAGAAGTGTTTGCCCAGAGCCTCATACAAGGACAATGCCTGCAGAGCTTCTAAAGCAGAAAGCAGAAGTAGTCAGAAACATTAAGCGATTATGCTCATACCTTGATGACACTGTTTGAGCAACTGAAAAAGACAGCCCAGACATTCCCTTGGATCATGACAAAGTGCTGAGGGATCAGTTTGCAGAAAATCTTTGGGACAGAAATCTATGGGGACAGCTGAAAAAGCAGATTAGAGATGTTCCACAGATCGCCTTCCTAAATGTCCGTGAAGAAGCAGAACGATGGACGGAAGAGGAAGACCCCCCAGAACAGAAACCAACAACCTGAAGTTTGGTCAAGAGGAGCTGCAGCCAACCTGGTACTGTCCAGGGCCACACCGACTAAGCCAGATGTGATCAAGAAGCTTGTGGAAGGGCACGAAAAGCTGTAAAAGAGCCTGCAGCAACAACAGGAATGTCTGCTGGAGCAAAAAAAGATTTTGTCAAGCAAAGGGTACAGCAGGTGAATAAACAGCAACAACAGCTTGAAAGGAGCCGTGGTAGAGCAGCCAGGAGACCAGTGCAATGTTTCTCCTGTCAGGAGCTGGGCCATGTAAAAAAAGTGTTGCCCAAAGAAGGCTTTAAACTTGCAGCCTCCGCAACAGTGAGCTGAGTGGTGAACAAGGCAGCAGGCTCAAACTACTCTAGCACGTTAATTGGCTCTCGATCCACTGTGAAAGCAAGGATTGGAGGTGTTTCTACAAATTGTATTGTTGATACTGGCTCAACAGTATCCCTGGTATCTGCAGATTTTTACAGAAGGTACATCAAGACCAAGCATAATGAAGAGCCGAAGACCATCCGTCATTTAAAGCTAAAAGCAACCAATGGCCTGGAGCTTCCATACTCTGGATATATGGGACAGGAAGCAAAAGTTGGAGATGCCTGCCTTCCAGGATGCGGATTCCTAATCCTCCAGGAAACTCCAAGCTGGACAACAGAAAAAGAAGGTCCTTCGGTCCTCCTGGGGACCAACATCTTGCAGCAGCTACCAGCATCAACCATTCGGCTGGGGAAAAGACCAGAGAAGTTGACCAGAGTTTGGATGGTGTACCTTGCAGGGAAAATGGCAAAGGTAGTCCCAGACTATTCAATCGTGCAAGTTAAAGTACCTGGATCCAAATCAGAGCAGTGCATTCTGGTAGAACCGCCTCAAGCCACATTGCCAGGTCACATACAAGTTGCACCAACCTTGGTTCAGCCAAAGAAAAATAGTACTTATTGGATCCAGGTGACAAACAACAACCCAAAAGATGTCTGGATACCAGCTCGTACCTGTCTAGGGACAGCACGCCCAATTGTAGAGATACCAATGGGAGGACAGTTGAGATTCGAGGAGAAAGTTAACTGAATTAATGTTTGCCACATTAGTACAGAGAGGAAAGTTCAGCAAGCCACAGAAGAAAGTGTGCTCATCGTTGGAGAATCTGCTGAAAGACTTTCAAGGAGATGCAGCCCAGAAAGGCTAAGCCCTTTGCTTGCTGAGACATTACAGCTCCATAATGGCCAAGGAAGGAGATGAGATAGGTTGCACACCAATTGTCCAGCACAGGATACATAACAAGGATGATGTCCCAGTAATGCAAAGACATCGTCGAATACCACCAAGTCAACTCCAGGAAGTGAAGAAGCACCTGCAATAACTGCTACAGCAAGGCATTATCACCTAAAGCAGCAGCAATTATGCTTCCCCAATAGTGCTGGTCAGATAAACGTCTGGTGCATTCCGGCTTTGCGTTGACTACAGACAGCTCAATGCAAGGACAGTGTGGGATGCATGGCCACTTCCCAGGATAGAGGAGTCCTTGGATGCCCTGAAAGGAGCACAATACTTCTCAACGACCGATTTGGCCTCAGCATACAACTAGGTGGAGGTGGACCCACGAGATCATTATAAGACTGCCTTCACAACACAAATGGGCTTATTCCAGTGAAATCAAATGGCGTTTGGTCCCATGAATGCCCCAGTCACCTTCCAACGTCTCATGTAGACAATAAGACAATATTTTGTTAGGAAATGCAGGTTAGTTGTGATCATGTTGGAGCAGCGACATTATTGTGTCTAAATTTAAGTGCCTCTACTGATTAACCTTAGGGGGGAATCAGGTCCATCAATCTAACTGATCCAATTTCCCCTGCATTCTTCTTCTTCATGCATTGGTCAATCCAGTGGGCCTATCACATGGTTTAATTTCTTTAGGTCAAAGTTATTCATTATAAAGCAAATATTTTTCACAAATTGTATGCAGGCCATAAATGATTAACATACTGAGGATGTTCCATTACCAAAACTACCCTCACACTCTCATAGACTCTTCTGCGAATGAAGTGTATAGCAGAACAGGTGTAAAAATCAGTTCCTTTTTTTATAGCACACCTGAGGCAAAAAATGGGAGCTCATGCCATGGCCCCCCTTTGTCAGGGTGCCTAATGTGATGGTCCAGTACAGAGGTAGCAGGAACTCTGTATAAGCATGATTTTTTGCTTTTATATGCAATTGTGTTTAGTTATGGGTACTATACTTTCTTTAAATGTCAAGCATCTACTCTAAAGATCATAAGGTTTAAATAAATCAAAAACTACATGCTACAAAAGTATTTCCCAGAGCACATGAATAAAGCAATCAATTAAAGGGAGTAAAGTTCATCATGATATGAAAGTTGGATCAGATCAGAAGTAATACAGTACTATAATCTACTCATGGCAACACAAAAATGAGCATGGTAAACTTACTCTTTTCTGAAAGAAGGGATCTTGAAATGAGAAGCACTACTAAATTTCAAGACACCTTAATGGCTCATTTTGAAAAGACTCTTGCACTATTAATGAGCAAATATGCAAAGCCTACCTCTGCTCCAGCCTCCAGTAGTGTTGTCATACATTCTTCATGTTTCCCCAGTGAGGCTACGTGAAGTGGAGATGACATATCAGCTGCCCTTTTGTTAACTAATGCACCTTGGCTAATCAGAAGACCAATAACATCATTTCTCCCATACTGTGAGGCAACATGCAGTCCTGTCCAGTTATCTGATGGCCGAACATAGTTCACTGATGCCCCAGCTGCTAAGACAGGTAGTATATCTAGGAAGATGGCATTATTGCATAAACATAGGTATTCTTATATTAATACATATGGGGATAGTTTATCAGTTGCATCAGAATCTGCATTTTGGCTTTACAAGACTGGGAAATCCACAAAGATCCAATAAAAAAATATCTGGTCAAGTCATCAGGTGCCAACCCCCTCCACCAAGCAAATATCAGGCACTATAATGCCCAGTGACTTATGGGAAAAGGGTTCATATTAATATTATGGACCAATGGGGTAGCCACTGAAAGGCCCTGAGGCCAGCTACTTGGATCTAGCTCTGCATATATCATCAGTAGGGGCTTACTACAATAAAACAGTAACTGTCAAATTTGAAATAATGGGAGTGATAATCATAGGTATTCAGTTTGTTAGCACCTTGCACATGCAATGCTGTCTTTGCAATCGCAACCCTTTGCTTAATCCCTTTCTCTGTATGACCACCTGCAATCAGATAAGGAAGTTAAATTATGGCTCATGCTTTAGTTCTTGTCCTTCAACTGTTATAGAAAATGCAACAAACAAAACAAACTCTCTGTTGTGCTGAACTACAGCTGATTATCTTCACTACAGGTCCATGGACAGCCTTTTATAACATCATCAATATCCAGTGCATCTAATGTGATGAATAGTACAGCATGCTTGACTCAGATAATGCCTCAGAATAGTCAAAGGAATAGAGCTGTATGTAAATTTGCTGTTTTAACATCTCCTTTTACTTGAAGGCACCTGGCAAAGATTACATCTGAAGTATTCCATTTAAAACTAGCCCACAATCCTGCTCTTCTATCAAATTATATACTTGTTTGACCTCTAGTCTGGTTTATGAGTAATCAAACAAGAACCTTTTTAGCATATCACCAAGATAATGGCGCAGTACTCCTCAAATTTGTGGTCCCTGCTTACTTCATTAATTCAGTAATGAAATGAGGCCCTATTTACACAAAATATTGTTTCTTTGTTCGTACACTGTTTTCATCAAATGATGATGTCAATGATAATATAATCTATAAATAAATTCAATTTCAATCAGTGCTACATCTAGGCCAGCATTATCAGTGAAGAATTTGTTAATGATCATCATCTTGATATTTAACTTTTTCTACATTGCTCCACAAGCTCAAGGATATGCTTAGTCGCATGTAGATTGATAGTACTGAGTGTGTAAAGCAATCACAAAAATCTTTAAGTGGTCAATAAACCAAATCATAATACAGCATGGGATAAGGCAGATGTTCGTCAAGTTTCATACCTCCATCCACCAAAATGACCAAAAAGAAGATATTAATAAAATGAAACTTAAATGATGAGTACGGTAATATATGATGTAAACAACTTACGGTAATAAAAGCAAATTAACGTATCTTAAATTAGCGTCTCTCATTGTTATGATATATACAACTTATAATATCTATCTGTAAGGGCGGCGGCGTGGCAAGGCGTGACAGGAAGGCACGATACAAGTTGCAATTAGCGTTTAGTA
>JAAAKL020016284.1:0-11099 GCA_010016065.2 Carybdea cf. marsupialis auct. non (Linnaeus, 1758)
GAAACTTGTAAGTAGGACTCGAGAGAGAAAACGATTTTGTAATAGAACTGGAAGAGAATCTTGTAATTGAACCAAGTTAGAATATATTAAAGAAAAGGTCAGAATTGCCTCTTGAGTTCGATGGAATACTTGTTTCGTTATAGTTACAGCGCCTAAAATATACAGTCCAAGAGAACACGGTGAACTCTGAGTAATTACTTTACCACAATTTAGAAGGTAAACATTGAGAAGTTGCATGTTAGAGGACACGTGCTCAGAATCTAAATGTTTGTAGGATAAGCGCATAACAGGTAAAGAATGTAGCGGGTCAATGTATAAGCTCTATGGAAAAAGGGTCGCCGTGTGGAAGTTGTACGTTGATAGGATAAGCAGAACGAAACTACACCATTGTGGCCGACGTGCATTTGGAAGCCTGATGCTTAAGAGCCGTGACATTTTAAGCTGCCTAATTTCTACGTGCATTACAGATCCACACGTTTTGCCCATGGACCTACTAAACGTACTTTGAAGAAAGCCGTGCACGTCTAACCTTTTCACAGTAAAGTGAGAGTCTTTGATATACTTACACAGCAACGTACCTATACAAGAGATAAACCATTGCTTCTGCTAATATACAATGGTATATGTCATACCTGCAGATTGCTTGATAAAGTCTGTTGAAATTAACTAATGCTTCCTTAGTTTGACGTGAATCATCAGTCTTCTTGGCTGAAAATAGAAACATTCCATTGCATTAGCGTGCTCAAAATATAGGCTGACACAAATAACTAGTGGATGTGCGAATAGTAATAATTTAATTTCTAAGAATACATGGAAAGACACCTATGATGAACTAGAATATTTTCGTAAGGTCCAAACAGTAAAGTAGTAACACAACCGGTAACCTGGAGATCCTGGAGATCCTCATATAAAAAACAGTCACCCCACATTAATGTGACACTTGTTGTGGCTTCAGAGGACACATTATACGCCAACTAAAATCAGGAATGCGAATTGGCTATGAAGTGGCCTACCATAAATTGAAAACCAAAAAGGCGTGTCCGAAAACACTTGGCGTGGAACACTGCTATGGGGTCTTTAGTGCGCTGAGGCAACTTACACAGGTAACAAAAAATTGCCAGCTGTTACATGTTCCAGCAGAAAATCATAGTCCCCGCCACGTTAAGTAAATACACCGACAAGAAAGTAATAAAAAGTTGAGAACCGGGGGAGGTTATATTTTTCGTGTGGTGTTGAAGTTCTTATGTCATGTTCAAACTGAGCCAAGTATATATTATATATACACTAACATCAAAATAATGAACCATATTGATAACTATAACAGTGCAGGGAAAGCTAGTGACCTTCCGAAGTCTGTTTCTAAACATAGCTATCAGCGACAATTTGCAGGTTAAAGGTTTCTTACCTGGGCACTTGAGGAATGACGCTTATGGTCCAACTAAATTACATGCGAGCCAGTGACAGGAGCGCCAAAAGAAGCATTGGACCACGAATGTATCGATTTGTATATAGAAGTTCTGAATATGCCCTCTCCCAACGAGATTCTCTCTACTGTATCCCTACCCCATCCACCGCCTTAAACTTAATCTCACATCCCTAGTTTTATTCTGATGATTGCAATTATATTCTTGTGTGGTTTATTGTAAGCTATCTCACAAGAAATACTAGCCTTCCTCAAAATTCTACCTTCCAGACTAGACAAGGTTTGAAACCATTGTAAAAATTAGTTTTGCATTTAAAATCTTCCAAAACCTGCATTCAAATTTCCACATTGTCATGTTTCCTTGAGTTGGTTCTTGCTATTAAATGGAAGAGCTGGTGTAAACTGCTGATCGGAACCGTACAAGGTAAGTTGGACTATAGGTTGAAGATTGAACCTAAAACATATGGCTCCAGGTAAAGGAAAGTTAAAGTAAAAGGTCGACTTGACTCCACCTATGCGAGTATAAACATTTCATGTATGTACCTTGATGAGGCTTATGAAGAGCCTTACATTCAAATATCACCACCCGATATGGATTTCGATCCCGTGTCAACTGGTTGGCAAGAACCAAGAGAAACAAGGCACTCTGAGTAGATAGAGGGTGGAGCTGGCTTGGTTCGTCTGCCGGTGTACTGGATCCGAAGAGTGACCAAAAGCTTGCTAATGAGAAAACAAGAAATTGGATGCATGACAAATTTTTACACGTTAAAAATAAAGGCAATAAAAGGTGGCGTTTGCTATGAAAAAAGTACAGTGTCTTTGACATAGTTTGCATTTACCAAAAATGTTCCATTAAAACGGCTTCATTTTTGGCTGTGCGTTTCCGTCAGACTCTGATCATGAGATACAGTCGGGAATGAGGGAGGTAAGATTCCGTATAAAATCGATAAAGAAGGCGAAAACTATAATATGCAATTGAAAACAACAAATGTACATGACACTTTCTTCACCTATGCCAGTATCGTCTGGAATATTACGCCGGTAGTTTAGTCTGCATGCAGTCTACTCTGGAAATTGCAATCTTCATTATAAAAAAGACCGTCCACTGTCCGCAAATAACGTATTGTAACTTACAAAATTAGTGATGCAAAAGCATGGCACTTATATTCGTCGTTCTTTAGATGTAACAAAACCCTTTCATTTCCGATGTCTTCCCCTTGCGATAAGTTCCTACTTCCACATGAATTGCTATGTCCAGTATCTGACGAAAATGCATAATAAAAGAGAATCCGCTCTCCCTCACTTTTACACAACTGATCTGATTTCAGTCCAGGTCATTTAACGAATAACTACACGTTCAGACGTTTTATGTAAGAACAGTCAACAGCAGTCTGTCTTTTCAAGGTGATTGGCAGCAGTATCAAAATCGAGTACTACATTTGCAATACTCATGGCAACTTATTGGAACTTTTCGCATTTTGAAGAATTGATTTGGGGTACAGAACTTGAAAATTATGTCAAATAACGGATCCATATTACTAAACGTTTCCGTCACTTAGTTGTGACCAGTGACTGGTGAAAACATTAAGTAGTACGAACCCGCTACTTAACGGGTTTGTAAATTTGTGAGTGCAATAGGCGCCATTTCTAGTCCTTGTCAAATGATGACTACTTGCATAAACACTACTGTTAGCCACTTACCCCACTCTTTACCGTATTACCCAGTTTACCATGTTACCTCGACTTAGCTTCGACCCCTGACCCATCCCTTTGAAATACATTACTAACCAGAGCGAGGTACCGTTGTTTTCCCTATCGCGGTAACTTCCTGGATATTTCTTTGAATTACTGATGTTATGGCCCCCTGTCATTATGAATATTTTACGAAGAAACAAAATCTTGAGCTACGAACTACGCAAAGAGCCCACAAATGAATCGTGTTACGCATCACCTGGAAAGACAAAAAACCAGCACCCTGGACTCGTGAACAAACTGGAGTCAGAGACGTTCTCAAAGTAATCAGCAAGCCAAATGGTGATGGGCAGGTCATCTTTCCAGAAATACAGACAAAAGGTAGACAACTCGGCTGACGTAATGGAGACCCTGCGGCTACACCAGAAAACGGGGTGGCGTGATAGCATTTATAACTTGTACGAAACAACACACTTGCAACATCTCACACACGACCTTACAATAATCTGACAAATCACTACAGTCCTGGGGGCTGCCGCCACTTATGTAAGAATATTGAGACAAAATCTATTCTCATATTCTCGACTGAACAGAAGCAGATATAAATATTTTCGATAGCCAGTCAATAGCTGGCGAAAGATTGCCGGGATAATCTCAGTGAAAGTGTACCTGGCGACATTGGGCTCTCATAGCCACAAGTAAGATTCATTTGCCTTTAAATGGATACAGATATGTCTGTCAAAGAAAACTTACAGCAGAAAAGGTAATGGTTGGGCATAAAAAGGGCAAGCTTGTATTAAAAAGGCCCGGAGGCTGCCACAAAAAGGCCATTTTCATTCAGATTGCGCACTAAGGATAAAAACGAATAACAAGCCAACAGTCAGAGAAGCACTGCTCACTTTGAGTAATGTCAAAAATTTAAATCCGAAAATTCTACAAATAATTGATGTAATTGGTAATATCATAAAGAGAACACCACTTTATCGTTGAAATGTATGCGACAAATTGACCTGTTACCCCACACCTGTCCAGGCCTTAATTGCACACAAATGTAACAAGTACACAGCAATTCTTACTGAATGTCCAACTCAGGAACCCTGCCGAACTTGCCTCCTCTGGCGTAGGATCGTTTCTGATGTAGTGATGAAACAGTCGACGTACAACCTGTGGGGCATCATCAGCACTACAAAAACACAATGTAAAAACATAACTTTGAATCAAAAGGAATGGAAAAATTCAGACTAGGACAAGAATAATATGCTCAGTTGACGTAATGTACGAGATAATTTAAAGTTGGTCAAGAAGAACCGAAGGCAAAAGGACTTGAAAGAAAATGATCCACTAACAAGGGGTTCTAATAAGGTTTAAGGCTAAAGTCCTCTAGGAATAGGACACTACGTCAGGCTTATATAATTATGCAACTATATGCTCTATCGAGGAAGAGAAGGGGAGACAATGTAGTAGGTTAGTTTTCTTCTTGTTGTTGTTTTGGTTTTTATCCTTTTAACGTCTTTTATCTCTCGTTTTTGCATGAGATGAGACGGGCCCAGTATCGTGGGACTTCTTTGGAGCATGGAACACTTTAAGACCGGATGCCCTTCCTGACATCACCGATGGACCTTCCTGGGATTGAACCTTGACCCTGTAAACCCTCCTGATCAGAAGGCCAGGAACTTATCCACTAGACCACGGCGCCTCAGTTTCAGTAAATATAACTATATGAAATAACTTCTTTACAACTCAGTTTTTCTGTGTCGTTTCAGATGTAGTGCTGGAAACACCAACTTACTAATCAAACCACTGTTGTAACTGCAGTTATAACTATAAGGCTATTCGTAATACTAATCGTAATCGTAGTTATAACAACAACATATTTGACATATGCTACACAAATTCAAAACCACAATTTTTGTATAGATATACCGTGTTCTTAAAGAACCCAAAGGAAGAAAACATGCCCACTGCATTCTTTTCCAGACGAGTAATGGACAAGAAGATTGGAGGTCCCGACGGAATCCACAGGTTTTCCGAGCTAAGATAGAATAGCAGGGGTCATAATTCCCCAATCGTTCGTGTTTAGTCTTTCAAATATTTACAGAAATGAAGTCCAATAAATTTCGATCTATTTCAGCATGGCACACGCCAAAGGTGCATTTTGCTGCTATTTTATGCGAAAGAGTAGATTAGACGGATAGCAATCTACATCTCCCGTCTCACATCCCGCTACGTTGATCAAAATGCAATGATCCCTTCAATTACATTGATATCTATTAAAAACACCCACTAACTCACTAATCCTCGAGCACCGTGCAGTGCGTAGAGCCAACTTGCAACGTAAGCGTACCATGTATTTATCCGTGAACAAGGAAGATGCTTTTCTTAGCACTCTCACCAGATTGGTTCAAACAGAGAGCCATTCAGAAGTCAAGAAAGCAATGGACTTTGTGCATGCGCAGTTTATCATATAAAAACATAAATATATTTATCTATTTATTTCAAATATTTTAACAGGATTATTCCTCCGTCGTATACATACATACACTGTTATTCTGGAGGTCCTGCAAATATATATAATCTACACAATATACGTATCGAATTTTCTTCACTTCCGAGTTTAAGGACATCTACTTGAGAGAGTTTTCTACAATTGTTGAAATAATAATAAAATGCTTCACAACACGTTAACTTATAGAAAATGTTCCCTCTTACTTCCTTGACTCGATGAATAAACAACTACTATGTAAAGTTGTGAAACGTTACCATCTACTATTCATGTAGTTCAGGAAGATGGGGCTTGACGACACTGGCCTCAGCTCCGACATTTGAATAGACAGGAGTACCAGCAGTATGCTGACAACCTCCAGATGCAAGAAATAGCCAGTTTTCCTACATAGAAACACAAGAAACGAACACCATAAACATTTGGAGCATTTTGAAGAAAGTGTCAAAATACAAGCAGCAGATTACTTACACATACATATCCTGTTATCTCTTTAGCAATTTGGGAGGTGATGTTTGACACGCTTCTTGCACTGCTACTAATCTCATCCGCGAAAAGAGTATCTTATTCTGTAATGCCTGATTTCACATCGGCACCCATATCAATTCATGTTTTTGGTATAGAAGAGGAAATCGTCGTATCGATTATTGACTGCATATAAAGGCATATCTATTAAACTTCATGGTGACGTGTCTTTCTTTCACTAGAGAGATGACACATAAATTGTGCAAGACGACTATGATTTATTACATACTAAGAATGTTATAAAAAGGGCTGTAGTCGAATCAAAATCAGCCAAAAAAAAACCCAAAGAGGCAGAGAAAGAGTGCAAAGTTAACAAGGTGACCACAGTTAAACCCTTAGTATCATTTTGAATATGAGTGTGATATACAGTGGAATGGTGACAGAACATGTTTGCTGAATTTACAGATGAAAGTTAAACAACCTCTGCATCATATGTTAAATGCCATCAGCATTCGGATGATGATACGATCTATTTTTCTAGTACCCACAGTAGCTCCCAATACTCCATCGGTGGGCAAAGACATCTGGCGCTAAGCAATTTTACAGGCCAGTCTTTTTGCTCCAAGTTATTTGACAATGGAAAGACAATTGGAAATGTATGATGATCTACTATTCCATGTTTACCACTGTTTTAGATAAATAGGTCCATCCTATTATTAGATAAACCTATCAGGTTAAAAGAAGATATGATCCATTTTGACATATGATCTGGATATTCCTTCAACTTTGCACTGCTCGCTAGCCTTCTTATCAAAAAATGCCATCCCTGCCACCATGCTGTCTAAAGCCAATTGAAAATTGCTTGTGATTTATCTACAGTGATACACAGGCATGCTGCAGATTAAAATGAAAACATTTTCTGGTCTTGAGTTACAGTATATACTTTAGTTTAACTTTGCCCCTCTTGTTGACGAATTGGTAGAAGTAGGGGCTTATTCTATTTGAACTGTACGTGCAAGGAGAAGAACCTCAACTTTTAAGCTGACTTGAGATGGCTATAATTAAAGCTACTTGGATGCTCCTTTAAATTTGATGTTTTCCAAACAAAAACATGGGGTATCAAAGAACTGCTACGTTTCGAGAAACGAGAATAACAATTTGTTTGCAATTTTAAGATGTTTTGCAGAGCAGGTCACCAAACAAAGATGCCGAAGAAGGTTCATTTATTGCCAGCACGTGAATTATACGACCTACAATCAAACACTGTCACAACTGAGTTGCAAATCCATTTCAGTGGCTTCGCTTTGTTACAATTTATCAACCAACGTGTCAAAAACATGGTCATTTGCAATGTTAAGGCAGTAAAATTAAATGAAATCTCACCTTGCTGGTACTGAAGATATCACCTTATTCAAAGAGGAAAGAAATTCTTGAAAAACTGTTAATGAACCTGAATATGCAAAAAGAAATAAAATGACAATATTTCCTCATTAAGCTTAAAAATTTGAAGACATCTGCTGAACCTGATACCATAACTATCTGAAATGGTAGTCTGCAATCTTTGTCTTGTGACTAACTCCCTCCTGTAGATAACATTACTAACGGACAACTTGAAGAACTTCAGCATCATATTAAATGCATATATGTGTGCATTACATGCAAATAAAAAGGTTTGATAAGTATTTTAAACAATAAAAGTTGCTGTTGCTGCTTCTATAGAAATAATAAGCTTTTTATCTGATCCTGAATAGGTTATGGACCCCTACAAGTATTTAAAGAGACCTAAGGGATCAATGCACATTGTTAGACAGTTTGGAAACTACCAATCAGAAGTATGTATAGTATTCTTTGGAAGATGAATAAAACATGGAAAAAAGACGATAAAAATTACCTAACCAGATCTGGCATTACATTAAAATAGTAAACATTATCCCAAAACATTGATATACCCATACAAAAAACCCCTGATGTTTTAATTTAGTCTGGAAAGCAACAAGCTGATGACTATGGTACACCAGTTCCTTCTGCCATTTCTAACACAGTATTTGAGAGCAGGAACATTCAGTGCTTTTATAGATATTTCATGAAAATAGCACAAACCAACCAGTGAGGAGTGGGTTTTGGGGGTAATATTTGGCAAGCAAATTTTTAGCACAATATCAAAACTCGATATGCATATGAATTTAGAATGAATTTAGAACAAAATTCTTGTTATTTTCTTTGCAATGTTCTCTGATTGGAAGTCAATAACTGAACACCATTTAGTTTTGCTGATCATTTTTTGGGCAAATCAAACTCCTATTTAGGCCAAACAGAATCAGCACCATCCCCTATCCCTGAAAATTGTACCATAAAACTAAGGAAAGAAGAATGAACAGTGGGATATAACTGAGCAAGGGGAGTCTTGGTTTAAGGTTTAATTCTTTATTTCCACTTGCTTCCAAGAACGTCTGTTAGCATCAGGTCCATGAACCTCACTAGTCATAACTGCAGACTTTAAAAGTCCAGATTGTGGCAATTACCTCTCAAGCTTCATTTGGCCTTGGCTATTTTGTAGCCAGAAAACTTTATTTTTGTATATTAAGTCATTAAAAAGTAATTACATATATTGTCCTAATCAAATTAAACCTTTTTTGCATCAGTTATTTGTTGTATCTCCACAAACAACAAACAGTTCAGGATTTAACCACACACTGATTCACTATTGAAGAAACACAACCAGAAGAAGAGGTGTTGACAGCAACAACAATAAGAAGATTAAATCTCATGACAACAAACACAACATTATTATAGATGGGTCTTCAAATAAAAACTGCCTATTTAACTGAAGGATGCATCTGCAGGTAGTTTTCGCTTGTTGCTACTCAGCATCTCACTATTTGGAGACCAAACGAGTTTTTCTAGCATTGACCCATAAGCCATTATGTCACCCATCAAATGCTCTTCAGCAAGCTCTCAAATCCTTCCTTTGTCATTTAACTACACTTGCAGCCATTTATCAGGCACTGAAAGCTACAAACAACTTTTGGAGCATGCCAGTTTTCAGAAAAATGAGTGCATCATCAAGCTTGTTCATAACTCTCTTCTCTAGCTATTTTCATTGTTCTCATTGCTACAACAGATATTTGCTGTCAAAGCGTATAAGCATATTACACAGAATATTTCCCATAGTAATAAATTTATTCACAATTCTATACATTAGTACTTACCTGAAACTGCTGGAAGTGTATTAAATTGTGCTATCAGTTCTGATTCTGGTAGATTCTCAACAAAGTATTTACAGAAGCATCGTATCAGCAGCAATGCATTATGGGCTTTTCTACAAATTTCCAAACTAAAAGAAAAGGTTGTAGTCTAAAAAGAGCATTTCATTGATTAAAGACTTTAAAAACCTAGTAGACATTGTAATGTCCTATAAGACTTTAGTTCCATCATTTCTGTGTTCTATGTCTTACACCTGCCTCAGTCTGGCAGCCATGTTGGTTTTGTTAAAGTTGCTGTAGTTGTTAGTTGTTGCATTGACAGATCAAAAGCCAGAAGTGTTTTCTTACTGTGCCAATCTCAAATCCACATATATCTTCTGTCTAAAGACCAATCAGTTCTTACAGTCATTAACAGCATCACATGACAGAGAACATTTTAAATCTTGTTTAGTGAGCTAGAAACATTGGCTGTAAAGATTCGACTAATGCAAATGTATGTGCAATGCATCTCTTTGAGAAACATGGGAAGCATTTCTACACTTCACTCCATCTAATCTTTCCCTAAACAGCTCCGCCTAAGAGCAACACACTCACCTCTGAAAAGCCCATCTTATTTTTTACTCATACAGTTAAGGGAAGGGGAGCATGGCCATCAATCTTCACAACAAAATCATTTGCACATAAATGACCATCAGTTAAAGATCAGGCATCCAATACCTATCAGAATCAAACATCAGTATACACAAATGATCCTCCAACAGTCATTTATCAGTCCCATAGAATTTATAACTTGAGGGGCATTGGAAGGTATTACTTTAATAAAAGAAATCTTGATAGGTCTTAAGATTTTGAAATCAAAGATATAGGTCTTTGCTTTATACACTATGCTCCCCTTTCCAAGACTAGCAAAGGCCATGAGTGTACATTACGTACATTAAGATCAGTTCCCTTATCATATAGTACTAGAAGCCCTTTGGTGTCTCGATCTTGACCCATCAGACGCAGGAGTTATCTATCCACCACACAACAGTTGCTCAAATTGGATTGTACATAATTCCCTGAGCTTATTTATCTATTAAAACCTCCTTCCCTCATTATACACTTCATTTGTCTTCTGAATTTGCACCAATTATCGAAAGCTGCCATAGCATAGTGGATCCTTGCCTTTCAATTCCAGAGGGTCTAGGCTCCATTCCCAATAGAGCCACTGGTGACACTGAAAAGGCTATCCAGTCTTAAAAGTGCTCTATGCTCTGGTAAAAGCCCCTTACAAGGCGAGTGCAAGTCATAAAATTTAAATCAATATAAAGTGTTGCAGAATTAGAAGAACAGAAACTATCCTGGGAATACAATGGAATTTAATAACATACAACAGCTAACAGTTGTAGTAATATTACAAGGCTCTCCTAATAAAAAGTCATTTACCTCTCAACTTCTGAACTCTTTGGGACACCAGCCATAGTCTGCACATGATTTGCAAACACTAATGATAATGTTGTAAAATTTCCTGTTAATTTGTTGTTGATTGCTACAGGGAAATGAAAATTTAAGGAACATGTAACTAGTGGTAAATATAACAAATCTTTAGAAAGCAACAGCCCTTAAATTTCAGGATGGAACTTGACAATTCTTACCTAAATGCCAACTGGACTTACTCACAAGTTTGCAATTTCCTTAAAAATGTTTTCCCTCTGCAGTTTATTGTTGCCACCCACTGACTACTTCATCCACCATGCTACCGTTATACATTTTTACAAAACTAGGTATAACTCTTCGCTAACCGCTGGTGGGCACAGCGTACCGGCTGAAGTTTCTT
>JAAAKL020016285.1:0-11098 GCA_010016065.2 Carybdea cf. marsupialis auct. non (Linnaeus, 1758)
GGAGCGTGCGTAACTGTGTTGGCCTCAGGCGACTTGGTGCTGAAGTGAGTTGTCAGTAGTAGTAGTAGTAGTATCTTCCATATATCTAGCTTTAATACACTGAAATGTGAAATTCTTGTTGGCAAGTAAGACTAAATAAGCTTCTCAAATACAAAATCGGGAAGTTCGCTTTTCACAGTTCGTAAGATTTTAGCGTCAAAACACTTCGTTGGCTCTACACTTTTAGTGTTTGTGAAAGTATCGTTTGCAAATAAGGGCCAATATCAAAAGCTAACCTAACGTCCAAAATTATTGTTTCTGTTATAATTTTAGCAAGACCATACCAAAATATAACGCAAAAAATCCTGAATATTTTTTCTCCTGATGAATAGGACTCCAATTTTTTGCGTGGAACTTATAACAAAAGCGATTAAACTATAGGAACCGGGGTATTCTTATGTCAACCACCTTCCTTCACCAATTTTTGAAGCATGACCAATTGGTCTCATATAAACCTAAGCTTTCTAAAATTTATCACATAAGTGAGTAAATTGACATAATTTTGCTTCTTTTAAGGCTCATAATGCCTGGCCAATCCTGGCCCTCTTTCTTTCTTCCCTAGTAAGCTCGAAAGTACCCCCTAGAATGTTGATACCGTTCACTTTGTGAGTATAATTTTTACTATGTTTTTTCTTTTTTATGATCCCTACAAACATCTAAAAGTAGCTTTTAATTGCATCCCTATTGTCCAAATCACATTCATCTTGTGTTCCAGGATCAGCCATGGAAGACATATAACTTTGGAAAACATTTTAGAGGAACCTTAGAAAAGAGAGAAATTGATTACTTGAAGAGATTTAGGCACATGGCAAGGTCAGTTTACCTTTTTCTAATTCTATTTTCGATCTATATGTATAAAGTGTTGGCCTGTAGTGAATAGATATTGACTATAGTATATCTGTAGTATATCTGTACTATAGTATATCAGAATAGATAATCTGTAGTGAATAGATATTAATCAAACAAAAATATAATCTCTTTGACAAGAATATAAATAATATTCTTCAATAACAAAAAAAGGAAAAAAAAACGTAGCTTAGACATATAGTGGTGAAACTGGGAGGTTACAGTTTAAGATTTTTAGTTTGTTTGATTAAACTTTCAACTAAGCCTTGTCTGGAAAATTGATATATATGAAACTCTGACCTACGAGTATACATCACTGCGTTTACTGTCCTAAGCAACTAGTATTTATTTAGATTTGTATTTTCATTTTTAAACTTTGATATGTTGAAAACCATTTTCGAAGAATGAGTGCTCGAAGCCTTCTGCTACGAATTCACCTTAGCATTATGACATTTGAGACGAAAGTCCCGAAAATACAAAATCCCCAAAGATTCTTTCTTTCTTTTAATATCAGCCCGGCGCAATATGTTGAGTTTGACTGTATCTTTCCCATTTGCAGGCTATTTAGTAAGTATATTTTATAATTGTGAACTGTATTTTGTCTTAAGGCATGTCCAAGTCATCGAAGCTGCTCTTTTATGACACTAGTCACATATGCTGATCTGGCTCGTGTTCTTTGCGCTAATAATGAATATTGTGGCTAAACTTTGTTTACTAAACACATTTTGTCCTCGTGTTCTTTCTTCAGTGCTAATGTTCAAGTTTTAAGCTTAACATTCTTTATAGCCATTTTAAATACCACAAATTTTAGCTTCATTCCGGTCTTTTCACTTTCCCATACTTAACTAAGTTCAGCAAAAGTATCTTGCTGTTTTACTTTTTTAATTTCTATTTTCCTCTGTAACCCTCATTGTTAATCAAAAGAGAGAGAGAGAGAGAGAGAGAGAGAGAGAGAGAGAGAGAGAGAGAGAGAGAGAGAGAGAGAGAGAGAGAGAGAGATGTAACAAATTTGCCTGATTTTTTAACTACTTCATTGTCTGTCTTTATAACTCTTTAAAAATGTTCCATGAGGTTTTTGTCAGCTTTAATGATTTGAGATCAACAAATCGTCAGATATAAAGCGAAAAGTCTTTTATATAATTTGCTCAGTTTCTTTCCGACGATTTATTTATTTTCGAATTTTGTTTGCTTAATAAACAGGAACTTTGCTTTGTGGGTGTGTTTTGTTGACATCCACTACAAAATTGTTGAAATATAATAATAGAATTCTTTTATAATGTAATTGTTCGCCCTGTTCTTCTTCAATTTCTTTTTAAAAATTTCCTGTTGCTTATTTTCCATATTTCTTGGATTTGGGCTATCTACTACACATAGCCTTACCGACATGCTTTTTGTTAAGGATGCAGCTGTTTACCATGTTATCTTTTGTGCCTACTTATTGTTTTCACGCCCCTCCCCCTCATAGAAAATCCATTTAACTAGGTAGGGTTATATTTAGCCCATCTATATTATTTCACTTTTTAGGGGTGAAGGGTTGTCTGCGGAAGAATAGCAGTTCATATTTCTTTGCTTTGCATGTCAGTGTTAATTTGATCAAATAATTTTCTAGAGTGAATATTTTGTGAAAAATGTACGCGGTTTTTCTCAGTTTGGTTGAGTAATCATCTGTGCCCTTGACAGGACTGCAGTCTGTGAATAAAACTGAGAGGTCCAAAACTATCCCATCTCCAAAAAATGAAATAAACGTTTATTGGTATTATTTTGTGATTGTTATTTAAAATTTATTTCTCTTGTTGACCCCCATCCTTTCTCTCACGGCTACCATCTAGATAAAATGCCGTTTTGTTGGAAAGGAACATAAATGGGTATTTTCTCCTACTCGTTCACAAATCATATTATTAATTGAAGTAAATATATAGACAGCCTATTGCTTGTTGGTATATACAATACTGTCTTTTGAAGTTTTTGTAAATTATAGTCGTGGAATATAAATCAGTTAATGTACGTACTAGTATGTGAACTATTTCTTTCTGTTTCTTACTTTTCTCTTATACAGATATATTTTTTTTAAATATTTTTTTTTCTTTTTTAGGGCAGCTTTGTTTGCTCAAAGGATGTTTATGAAAGCTTATGCCAACAGAACAAAAGCAATGATTCTCTATGCTACTGAAACTGGCAAATCCCTTGGTTTTGCCAAACAATTGGCACATGTATTCTCAAAAGCTTTCAAACCCGAGGTGAGTGTATTGATTATTTATTAATGTTAATGGTAAAATTGACTGTGATCCCAGGACCTAACTTGTAAATCCAAGCTATTGGCTATCTTGGTTTTGGTACGTTTTGGACTGTCAAGGTTGACGCCTTTTCTTTAGGTTGTTTATTGTTATTGACATGATGTAGTCTTAGAGCATATCGAACTCTAGTTTGTCAGATTTTGGAAGGATTGGCCCCAAGACGTCCCATGAGGATGGATGGCACTTAACAGAGAGAGAAGAGATGATAGAGTTTTCATTCCAAATGGCTATACTGCATTACATGCTTCTCGTGGAGTTAGTGTAGGTCCTGGGCTCCTGGGGATATTCAAGTCTAAGCAGAGTACAGGCGGTCCTATAGCGCTTGCACCGCGGTCTGCGAAGCTAAATGGCAGTGTAAGCGCATACCTGCATGTCACACAATCCTGAAAAATAAATTTTCTCTTTTCTTCAACTTGTCTATGCTTGATTTCTACTAGATTATAGATTTTTGTACTTATTTGAAAAGCCCATATTGCTACAGTGTCATCAATAAAAAGCAATAAAAGGTTGTTTCTTTGGAATTTCAAAAGTTTGAAAATTGCATTATTGTTAGGCTAAACCGTGTAATAGAAAGTAAACACTGCCTTAAGTCTGAATTATTGTGTAATAACTCGAAAAACTACTCTTTGAAAGATCTTACTCCTTAAAAGCAAAGCATATATGTATATATATATATATTACAAATATATTATTTGTAATGGCAGTTGGACTATGCATTGTTTTACCGTTATTAGATATCTTTTGGATGTCGTTCTGATAATTAGCAAAAGTACAAAACTTTTGTGTAGGACGTCTCTTGTTTTTACAATGTTCCCTGCAATAACGATGTCAGTTTAGTGGATGGCTACTCCAAAAGGGAAACATGATCATAAAAAGAAAGTAGTACCATTCGATGTCTTATTTTATGCTTTTTTCAAAACACCGTGGTCTCTTTTCTGTTACATTGCAGCACATGTAGCACATGTAGACACCGTGGTCTCTTTTCTGTTACATTGCAGCACATGTAGTTTATTAGTATCGCTATTGCATTCTAGGTTATGTGCATGAAAGATTATGATGTTGCCAAGATGGAGTTCCAAGATTTGATTCTCGTAGTGGCGTCTACATTTGGAAGTGGTGATCCTCCGGATAATGGAGAAAAATTTTACAAATCTCTCAAGAAGAGGTTCGTTGAGCAAGGAAACACTCCAAACATAGCATCGTGAGTATTTTTCCTCTTTATAGTTACGCATTTGGAGAACTTAATAGATTAATTTAGATTTTCACCTATATGTAGGATTTTAGTTTGGATTTATTTCTCTAAAGATATTAAACTAAAATTTCGAATTCTGGTTGGCTCCGAAATTATAATATTGTCTTTAAATGTCAAGCTTTAGGTCACCTCCTAACAGTAAGCTGTACGAAAAATGTGGTTCAGTTCCGCATTCTTGGGCTATAAAGAGGGGAAGGTTAAGATGGCTAGGACACGTTCTGCAGATGAAAAATGACGGATTGCCAAATGTTGTTCTTGTCCATGAATCGTCTAGGGCCAAACGAAAAGCAGGTCGTTCCCGAATGCAGTGGGAAAATACCGTAAGGAAATAATTACGTGAAATATGAGCTGTTTGGGACGTTGTGAAGAAAGAGCCTTTATGGGGGGAAAAGCATGCGTTGCTGCGTTGGACTCAGACAGCTTGGCGCTGCAATGAGCTGTTAGTCGTAGTAGTAATTTTAGGTCATTCAATATCAAGTATCACTGCTAGCCATTCGTTTCCTGTAGAATTGAGCCAAGACTGATTTTTTAATCATTTGGAATTTAGGAATGCTCTTAGAAAACCCATTTCCATTTTCAATTCTTTGAAAAGCAGATTCGGAAGTTGAGTCGTTGAAAAAAGAATCATTATTATGGTTGGCACGATTATGGACACTTAAATAAAAGGGATTACCTAGCACAGGGAGGAAAAATTAAAACCAAAGCTTAAAAAAATGTAATGTATCCCGGCTATTGAATAAATTAAATTGCATTGTCAGCAATATTATTAGATTTAATTTCTAACGTCTGCATTACTGAGGCCCCACTACCGCAGAACTGGCAATGTACTTGAATTTATTTGGTGGACTGTGGTTGTGATCTTGGGCAGAAATGTTGTTCCCTTTTTATGTTATACAGTTTGTAATAGAGCCAATTAAGAAATTATCAAGACTCGAGAAGGTTACCGTACTGATTATAATGACGTCTTCCAAAAGATGTCTAAAAATGATATGGACAACCACATAAAGGCAGGAGGGGGTATACCAAGGTGCCCTCTCTCTCTGTTCCAAATGTATAATATTTCTTTATATAGATAAAAGAAAAGGACAGTGATCTAGCAAAAATGCCTAAATATTAGATTAAGTTTACAGACTTACAGAATAAGTTACAAGTTAAGTTACAGATCATAAAGTTTACTGATTTTTATAAGTTGTTCAGTCTATAAATTTTTAGCTGTCGTATAATCTCAGGAATAGAATAATAGTTCTTTTTTTCTTCTTTCTTTAGTTCAGAAAAAAATGTGCCTCGTTTCTACAGGGTTATTGTTTTGCTTCCCAGTATCCTAAAGTAATATGTTGCATTTATTTCGTTCACTCTGTCTTAAATTTTCCTTTCTTTGCATTAAGTAAGTCTTTAAGTAGTACATTTTTATAACGATTTTTGTTTTGTTTTCTTTAATGTTTAAAATCTGATGATTTTTATTTCTTCTTAGGGATAAGCCAGCTCGACTTGCCGCCAGAATCCAGGCTCAGGAAGGAGAAAGAAATATGCGTGGCCCTTTAGTTAAGCTCCCAAGTCAGAGATTTGAGGATCCTGCACAGATAGTCAAATCAAGTGATTGGCTAATTAACGTACGGTTAGTATCTCCTAGTCTCGTTTTTTTTTTTCGTTTTTTTTTTTTTTTAATATTAGCAGGTGACGACTTATTTATTACTCCATAGCTCTCTGACTTGAATTATTTCTGACTCTCTCAATCTCTTTTTGCTGGGTCTTTTAATTCCTTTGTCTTCTTCAAGAAGACGAACAACTGACCAATACGCCTGGAACATGCACATACATAGGACCCTATTTCTGGGAGGAGGGGAGGGGGGTTAAAATGGAAATCTTTGCACTTTTTTTTGGGGGGGGGGTCATGAGCCAGAATCTTCTAACGAGATAGTGTTTTCTATTATTTCACTTTCATACTTGCTTTAAGATCTTGATAAAGTAGAATAATGGCTTTCGAGTAGAATGCGATCTGGTATTTCTGGAAATGAGAAAGGGGTTGTCAAGCCTATGGGAGAATATGCAAAGACTGGCGGAGTCATCATTCTGAAACTAGGCAAAAAGTAGAGCTTAAAATACACTTTTTGGTGTCTAAGATTTTTTTTCATATTGTTTTTGTCCTTTTTATTACAACTTTCTACTGTAAAGTTGATGGTGAGAAGAGGGGCATAGGTGGTGTCAGAGAGGCCAATTTCCTACTTCGGTCCTCCAGCAACATAAATTGAAAAGCATTGCAAGATTCAGCTTCAAACAAGATGCAACGTGGCTATATTTCTCCTAAAAAGTTTTTTTGGACAGTGCGAGGGTTGGGGTTTTGTCACGGGCTTACTCTGGATCTTGTACAAGTTAAAATTCCTTGCGTGATTGTTTTTCGTAATGGCGCAATATGAATTTCGTTTTTGTAGAAAAGGTGGGATGGGAGATCTTTTTTTCCCTTCAGCTTGCTTTTGCAACAAGTTTGGTCTTGGTCATTTTGGAGCAGATTTAGAAGCCCGTTTTTTCTGTTTGTATAATGCAACAAAAATATTGTCAACCACTCAAAATTTTCAATTCGTATCTCGTAAAAAAAAATGTTTGTACACACACACATAAAAAAGAAAAATGATGCAATACACATTCACCAAATCTGCAACTAATATTGATTGTGTTTGAAACAAAATAATATCTGTATTAGTTCAAAAACTGATTTTGCTGCCGTTGGAACATCTTTTAATATCACTACTAGAAAAGAAGCGATTTTGATGCCATTCACCAATTTCCGGCCCAAACACAGAAAATGAAATCATAAACTCACCAAAATCATCAACAAAAATGGCCTATGAAGGTAGATAACATCACTGTTGGGGCAATGGAAAAATCTTCCGTTTTGGATCTAAACTATATTATCGAAAACGTGTGCATTGTAATTTTTATCTTAGGGAGGGAGATTTTACAAATCTGCAAAAGAAAAGAAAAAAAAAGCAAATAATATGTAGTAGTCCTATCCAGCTCAATTCATCAGCTCTGTTCTCTAAATTTGATTATAGAAAATTCCGAATTAAAGTTTTTTTCATGAATAAAATTTTTCGCCACTATCTTCTTCTAATGTTTCAGGCAAAAGAAGAAAAATCTTAGCTATAGATCAAATGCTATATGACAAGGCGATTCATTCCGTAGAAAAAAGAAAGACAAATTAGAATATTTGGTTAAGCTGATCTTTATATTGTTTTTTCTTTCAAATTGTTGCGGTCTTCGGCCTAAGTGTTTTTTTTTTGTAGTTGATATTTTATCTTTTCTTTTTTCCTAAAATTTTTACTTGGTTGATCGCTGCATTGTTTTTTTTTTATATTACTGTAGTCTTTGAAAAGTATTTTATTATTTTTATAGTTGTCAATTTTTCTTGTTTCTTTTTTACTAGTTCTTTTTTTTTTTACAGATTCTCTTGCTTTGCACTGGGATCGACGGTATACAAGGATTATTGCGCCTTTGGAAAAGCTTTAGATGCTCTGTTGGGTTCATTGGGTGCTGAACGTATTCATCGCTTGGAATGTGGAGACGAAATGAGTGGACAAGAAAAGACATTTAAAAAGTGGGCAAATGACACCTTTCAGGCAAGACTCCTTGCGTATATTTGCTATGTACATATGACCTTTTAGTGTGTGGTTTTTTTTTGCTTTTTTTTAATTTAATCATGTAGCTTAGGAAAGGTTCTTTTTTTAATCGGACAATACGTACAGGCATTGAATCGCTTCCCGCTGGAGTTTTGTTTTCTTGCTTTTCATCATTAAGCGAATGAATGGCATGAAGAAATAAATCTCTTCAGTAATTTCAATTGGTCAAATTTGCTTAGTTATCATTTATGATTTTTCTTATTTGTTTGCGTGGGCTATAATCGGGGTACTTTTTACTTTCGGCAGAAACCAGACGAAGAACTGTCCTGGCCAGCACCAATAGACTTAATTACATCTGATGACCACTTTGATCTGTCGGATGCAGCTTCGTTAGTGAGCTTCAGCCGGTATCTGTCCCATCTCTTACCATGCCTACGGAAGCCTCTCCATGGCTCAGGATCTTCTTTGAATTTTAACAAAATATTTTTCGTCTGTTCTTGCCGATCTCGTCTCCAGGATGGTACTGGCTCGCAGATAAGGACGTTTCGTCATATCGTAACTTTGGGGCGGCGGAGGGTGTGGCCGAGAAGTTTTCGGGGACGTCTTTTAATGATACAGGATAGCCGATTCAGAGTATATCAGCAGATATTATATATAATCGGGTTACGCCAAAGTATAATATTTAGGGTCTCTGGGAATGTGTGTGCGTAACAAATAGATTTTGAATAAATCTGTATAAATAAATACAATAGTTGTTTAAAACTGGCTAATAAGCAATAAAATTGAACTACAAAAACTATAAAAAAAAAATATGCAAAACAATTCAATGGACAATTACAATTGGCTGATATACATACAATTGCTATAAGTTGTTTAAATAAAACTTGTAAAAGTTTTACATTTTGACCAGGGGATAAACAGGAATCTTATTTAGGTTATCAAGAAAAAACCACTAATATTTGTCTACTATATTTATTAATACAACAGCTTAAACTCCTTCTTTCTTCCTCCTTTTTGGCGGGGAGCCACGTCCTTCTGACCCTTCTTACGTATTGTATTATCTTCGCTTTATGTCTAAAAAAAATGGGTTCTTTGTCGCTTTTTTTTCAAATGTGCGTTTTAAGTGTTTTATTCTATTCCCTATAAGGTATTTTACATATGCTCACAAGCATAAAGAGATTTGTGTATAGCGTTTCTCTAAAAGGTTCTAACAGTGATCGACTCTTGTGTGATTAATCAAGAATTGCCTAACTATAAAGAATGAAGTTGGGTAGAAATAGAAAGTTAAGAAAAATATGGGTCCATTTAGACCACGCATTGTCCTTTTAGGCTGCTTGTGAAGCATTCCACATAAAGCTACCGACAAAAGCTGTGGTTACTATTGGCACAGAATCTGTCCAAGAACCTGTTCAATCAAATATGAAATTGGTTTCTGCAGATGCTTCTGAAGGACCTCACTTCACAGAGTGTAAGTTGCATATTGTCCTTTTATTCTATTAGGCTAGCTGTTTCATACGAAGTTTTTGAATTATTTGTAAATTCCAAGAAGAAAATATAGAATAGGCAGAGTCCTGTCTCCGTCTTTATTATATCTGAATTGTAGCAGTTCTTCACTAAGTAGATGGAAAAAATATTTCGAAAGGTGATATTTATATGTTCCCCAACTTTCTTGGTCTTTCTTTTTATTCAATGATTCTTTATTTCTCCTCGATGGAAGAAAGTTTAACATTAGAGCAATATTATTTTCTGAAAGCCAGAATTTGGGAAGATAAACAAGGAAGAATTGTGGCAGAAATTTCTAATCACTCTGTTTGAGCAAGAGTCTACAAATGTTTTTGTCGGTGGGCCACATTGTCTGTCAAACAGCAGTTTTGGGCCAACTACACACTAGAGGTTCAAATTAGAAAGATTCAAAACCTAGATGTTGTTTTAATTTTATATTATTCTATTTATAATATTAATATTACTTAACATCATATTTAATATTGTTTAATAATACATTGATACACTCTACATGGACATCTATATTTGTGGAAATGGTGAAACAGTTTCCTGGATGCCAAAAGAGTAGATATTTCTGGCTTTAGGTTTGACGTTCCCAACGTTAGCAGCGACCTGAGATTATCGTCTGACAAATTAGTTCTCAAATTGTTCTTTATGTATTTCATCCTTGAAATTATGTGTTCACACATATGTTCTTCCAAAGATTGGAAGGTACCCTGATGCAAAGCTTTGACATTAGAAAACTCTTCCTTGGGCAAAAGCTGGTAAAAACTCGAAGCTGGATTTTATCCAAGCAACTGGCCACAACTACTTCAAATGGATTTTGAAATAGCCTCACTTCAAGCCAAAAGGTGCCACAAAAGTTTCATGGCCCAAGTGCACGACTATTAAAACTCTGCGGCATTTTCTGTTTAAATGGTTCACAGGTACAATATTGTAATTTTATTCAAATTAGAAGCTTTTCAGACTAGGAGATTTTTGTCGAAATATAGAATGGCTATTAAATACTAGTTTGAAGAAACTCATCAGAACAACTTCAAGTTCTAGTAGTTCAAAGTTCTATTTGTCTCGTATGAGATTAATCAATTGAAAAACAACATACCTTGTTTTATTGTTTTTTTTTGACAATAAATTGCCTGGCGGTAGTTTTTTAAAACTTTCTCTTCTTCTTCAGCAAGTCACCTTGTACGTCTTCCAGTGAAGATCAAACATGCACGTTAAAAAGAACTTTAGTTTGTTGCTTTTTTTGTTTCTCGAGACAGAAGTACCAATTCCCAAAGCAACAGACGAAAACAGCCAAACAGGATATTGTATCAAAACATTGGTCTAACGGAAGCGGTGGTTTTGAGCCAATGAATTTTTAGGAGAATTCGGAAGGCAATCTAAATCAGATAAATAAAATATTAATTAGCAACTCGACAGTTCTACATCGATTGGTTATCTAAAAATCGTCCGCTCGATAGAATTTGGAAACCAGTTAGGTAAAAAGTGTTGTTTTATGGCAGAAAATGGGAGGAATTGGATGTTTGCTACGATGCGGTTGTTTCTAT
>JAAAKL020016286.1:0-11098 GCA_010016065.2 Carybdea cf. marsupialis auct. non (Linnaeus, 1758)
CGTTTATACATTGACTAGAAACAAAGCAACACTTAACAAAGGAAACATTAGTTACAACAGAAGTGTCATTACGGAACAAATACATAAATCATCACGGAAGGACTTAACACCTAAACACAAAGAAGGCTCCCATAACATTGCCTCCAAAGCAACTATTTAAATGAACTAAAGTCCATGGTCTAGCTATTTTGCCATTAAAAAATCAACACTTTAGCAAATATGCGCATCGCATACCTACAATACAATACAATTTCACTTCATCTTTTTTAAAAATATATTTAGTAGACTTTTTAAAAAGATTTCTTATTTACAATAAAAAAAGCATAGACTCATAGGGAGCCATTATCACGTGAGACCAGTTTACGTAAAAGGACGATTTTCTTTCCTAGCATCATAGGTGCACGGGATGAGGGAACACAGGGGCACAGTGTGCGGAAGGTCGACATCGAAGGGGCCAATACGATTGCTCATTTTCAATAAAACTGGTTAATAAGTGTCTGAAATATTGCAATTTCTCTACTTGGATAAAGAAAAATCTAGCCTGAAACTGCGAAATCCAATTTTACCAGAACAATTTAGATCTAAATGCCATCAGAAAAAGTTTGAAGGTGAGACGAAGCTATTTATGCCGTTGAATCCGAGTTACATTAAAGTTCAAAAGGTTATATTAAGATTGTATGTAAACTTCAAGATGTCTTTTTCGAATTAAACCTGGTTACTTTGTTCTCCAAGCATTTGTATAGATACGAAAGCAATCCTCTTGGGACGTAAGTCGAAGTGCAGAAGGTGTGGTAAACAAACCCCCCACGTCAAAATAAACAAAGCTCAAATGCTTTTTATTTCTTTAATAGGGTTATTGCACTACTTTCATACAATATGAAAGGGACATTGCACGATTTCACTTCCTAGGTGGCCTTAACGTCCAGTTTTAATAAGGACAAAGAAAAAATCAAGTAATTCCAGGAAAGGAAGTATTTTCCATTTCATATCTTGCTTACCCAATCTTCGGAATTTCCCGGGTTCTGACAATATAAAAACTTTGGCGAAGATGTGGATCGGATATCAGAAACGCGAAAATGGCAGTTATTGAAAACACCGAGTGTATTTCTTTAAGTGATTTATCAGGAACAGGTGAGTACAGTAAAATTCATATCCTCAATCTCACTTTACACCTGCTTGGCTAGATTCTCTGACATTGTTTTGCAACTTTACGGTATTTTTATATATTGAATATCCTTTCTTGTTATTAAGAAGTTAGACTATGATAGATTCTCCCATATGGATCATATACAAATACTCAACTGTTCGATCAACTGATCATCCTACTTCATGAATTAGAGTTCAAGTGGCTGAGTAGATCAAGTCACTTGTACCCATAACCTATTCATCAAGCATGTTCATCGTGACACAAGTGACAAGTCTCCGCCATCCCAACTCAAATATGATCCCTTCGACAGGCTTCTAGAGCTTTCTTCTGCAAAATTTCCCTAACGTAGAGTAGGTGGACCTTATGGCTGTGGTTAGGAGAAGCTGTCAAAGTTTTCAATACCGGGATCGAACCCGGGTCGGTATTTGTCAAAGCAAGCTCGTAGACCACATCGTCACACACTCATGTCAAACAATACCATAATCATTACCGTGAAACTGTATTTCTTGAACATGTACCTCGTTATGGCTCTTTCTTATGTAATTTTTAGCTTCTCTAGTTTTAAGCCAAGGATGGGCCCTCCTTCCTACCAATTTTCACTTTTCCCCCTTGAAGACACTTGTGCTTAACTAAAAGAAAAGTAAAGCTGGAAAATGAAAGCTGCAAGTTACTACTCTTTAAATATTATTTAAGCCTGTAAGTTTTCGTTTCGTGTATTCACTATGGAGTTTGTGAAAATTCAAGCCAATAGCCTTTATTTAGTACTCTTCCTTTTCTCCTTCCTCTCCTCTTTTTCCCTTCCTGCTTCGATATATTCGTCTTCGTCTTACCTTTCATCTCCTATCACGTCTGCTGCAAACACTGGCGATAATGGCAATACCGATTTCTGTATCTGACACCTACCTTAAAGAGGTTCTCAGTCGTCAATGTCACGTCGAAGTATTCACCTGGATCGTTGATACAGACATTTTTTGATTTTTTACTCTCACCTGTTTACTTTTCATTTTCCTACTACTCTCATGCCGAGAAGTGACGATTACTAAATTTGAAGAAAAATTAAACCCGTAACATGTATATTTCAGCAACTCCTTTATTTTTGATTTGGAACATTTTGCATCGACTTTATTTATTAAGAAACGTCTATCTAAAAAAACATTTTTCGTAAAAAAAATTTCTGTTATCGTGACAAAAGGTGTTAAAGAAAACTTGTTTACCGTATGGTACATAATATCGGGGTTCGCAAAAGCAGAGAAATGTCTATTTAAAAACAAAATTGGCTTCATTTAAATTTGCTCATAATTACTTTAGGTTTGGAAAAAAGTTTCCAGGGGAAAAGATTCGCTCAACTTTTTTGTGTATTTTTAGCGAAAATCCACCCACCTCTTTTACTCCACCTACACCTATTATTTATCATAAGGGAAATTCCCACACATTCCCATTACTTCAGCCGCCCTTCAATCAACACTTGAAAGTAACTACCTGTGTATTTAAGGCCGTCCTTCCTCCTGATGCGAATATGGAATTCAAGCTGTCTCTACAGCACTGACTACGTTTGACTAAGTAACTTTGAGTATTTTGTTAAATTTCTACACGTCTGCTCATTTACGGATTTTTATACTATGTCGAATGAACACGCCTTGTGCTGTTAAAGCAAGACTTAAAGTTTTAGCTAGCTCTTTCAGATTTCTACGAAACCTTGTTCTTCCCACTTCATTCTGTACGCACCAGCACTTGCAGTCAACGTTTAAACTGACTTCACCTGATGCCTTTCAACTACCATTATGTACGGGCGTGGGTTCAGATGGTTGGATACCGTAGGCTTGGATTTAGACCTCGGGGGAAGGGGCGCAACACCATGGTTGACAAGCAACATGTTTAGGAAATGCCAGATTTGCAAGAGATAGTTTTTAGAATCCGAAAAGGTAGGTCATATAATGTAAGACTGAATATATCTGCGTTGAAGCTGATCTCGCTGAGCGAGGAGAAATACAGCTAGCTCAAACTTTTTAAAGATTTTATTGGCATGAATTTGTTGCCTCTAGTACTACAGTTTTTCACGTTTCCACTATCATCTTTTAACATTTATTGCATTGGTTTCACTTGTTAAGAATCGTTGATGATGTTATCAACGGGTGTAGTCCGCATTTTATCACTACTCTATGCCGATGATTGTAATCGATGTTCATCTCCCTTGGATAATTTTGGAAAGAACTGCCTTCTTGATCCTTTTAAGTCTACTGAAAGATCTTTGAAAGCCAACATAAAAAGAAACAAAGGACGACTTCATTTTTGGAAATGTTTGCTTCATTGTGTATCGCACTATCACATAGAATCTTTGGAGTCCATGACTTGGCATCTTTGTCTGTTATAAAATTGAAAAGGTCTTGCAAGAAATTGAAAACAGACGGGGCTACTGGACAGAGGAAACATTGTGTAGCTGTGAAATTGGTGTAATTCGTCCCTGAGAGAATGATAAAAATCGTCAGCATGAAATTCAGTACGTTACTACCCCGACTCATTTATAAAGTGTTCTGATGCATCCAGGCTGTTCAGAAAGAAAACATACCATCTCAGTACACCACTGCTCTCAACAGAACGCTTGCCAGTAGCTCATGAACAACCGAAATATATGAGTTAATTCTGAATTTTTGGAGCAATGAAATCACGATGCCAGGTGATGCCTGAATTTTCTCCGGCTTTCTCTGATAATTTTAGTGCAATAATAAGCTTTCCCTCTATTTTCAAAATCTATCACGAAACTTTCTCAGAATTTCTCGTAGCTCCGAATATACGTTACTCCCAATAACAGCTGTAGTTCTTGGATCCAGCAGCGTTTTACTAGCTCCATGTCGCTTCCTTGAATGTTACGAATTCGTGTCTGATTACCCTTCTAACCTTGCTTTAATACTCATCTCTTCCATTTAAGAACCATGCAAAGGACGTTGAGGACGTATTTGATTACAACCCTACTTTTCTGGCTACACAGATTTGCTATCAATGTTACTTATTTCTCATCAAAGCATCAAAGATAAAGGAGGGGAGAATGTTGAATGTTTTTGGCTAATAATTCCTAACCCTGGCAAGGAAAAACTTAAAATGCAAAGCTTCTTCCTAAAGTCAGCCCCTTCCCATTTATGCCTTAAGGTTAATTAGCTTCATTGCCTCTTTCTGAAAACAGAAACAGATACGAAATTTGGAGATCTGCACTAGACTAGGTTGCCTCTGTCAAATCACGTTCTCCACTTCCTCAGTTTTGAAAGACCACACGGTTT
The DNA here is from genome assembly GCA_010016065.2 of Carybdea cf. marsupialis auct. non (Linnaeus, 1758). Classification (NCBI taxonomy): domain Eukaryota; kingdom Metazoa; phylum Cnidaria; class Cubozoa; order Carybdeida; family Carybdeidae; genus Carybdea; species Carybdea cf. marsupialis auct. non (Linnaeus, 1758). The sequence goes on from JAAAKL020016286.1 coordinate 4,420, forward strand.
TGTTAAAAAACAGAAATTTCTATGCTAACAGTTTCTTCCCTGAGACTGCTAAGATCTGAAACTCTCTGCCTTCAGACTTCTTTCCTTCTTACTTATGATCTTGACACTTCTAAATCTAATGTCAATCGCCATCTTCTTGGAAATATTTAATATTTTTTTGTCTTTAATTACATCTATTTTTCTGCTTACTTTTTTATTTCTACTTCTTTCAAAGTACCTCAACACCTTGAAGTGCCAACCCTGCCTTGTATTGAGTGAAGGATTTAAAAAAATAAATAAAGGACAAGTACAAACTACTGAATGTTTCTCTTGTCTCTTGGTTTCCATGACCTTGTGACTGTTACGTTCGGCAGAATACTGATTGTTTGGTCATCTTCTACATGCACTAAGTACGGTTTCTCGAAAGGGAGACATAACCGAAATAAGAGATTTAGTAGATCCTGCGGTAAGAAATCGAAAGTTTGAAACGGAGAATTACAATAGTCTGTTACTCAGATGATGCCTTCTACTGTCTGAATTAATACCTGGCTTAAATTTAACGTCTTCTTCAATCAGTCTTTCTCTCTTTGAGCACTCATATTCCAACTTTTTCTCTTTGCTCTTTTCTTCTGTTCGTAAATATTTTGTCTTCTTTTAAGCTTGTTTGATAATACCATTTGATTACGTTTCCGTGTAACAAATATCGAAATCTAAGACAAAAATTCCTTTTTCATATTGTTATCATTATATGACTCTCGTGACCATTTTGCTCGGTTCTGGTCTTTATCATCGTCTCAGCTCTTCTCAAGTGATCTCATTTCCTCTTTTCTCATGCCATTTGTCATTTTCATCGAAATTCATGTTGTCATCATAGGCATTCTGACCAGCAAGAAATTGAGAATGCCTCCTTCATGCCCGAGGGAAGCTTTTATCAGCCAAAGGGTACTCGATTATCGAATTTTAATCATGGAACGTCGCCAAAAATATTACAGCAATTACACCAGGCACGTTTCCAGATCCCTCCCCCCACCACCTTTTCCACAGGGTTAGGGTTAAGGCAGGGTTAGGGTTAGGGCTAGATAGGGTTAGAGTTAGGGCTAGGGTAGGGTTAGGGTTAGGGTTAGGGTGGGAAAAGGTGGTGGTTTACTCTTTTTCAGTGCAGTTTCGAACAATAGTGGGTGGGGGGGGGGATATCTGTAAAAGTACCTTCTACCTCATCAGCAAACATCATCCATGATCAGGAAACGTCACAGATGTCGGGTACTTAATTTTGCTGAATGAAATTATCTCTTTAATAAAATATACTCGTAACTAAACAAGTTTCCTTTCTATCCTTTAATCATTTGCCCGCTATCAAATAATATTTTGTTCAGCTTGCGCCCCCCTGCACCCGCCCCAGCTCCTAGACTTGTATCTTATGTGTTAGAACACTTTGTTTACTGGACTTCATTTCTCCATTTCATTCCTGAAAGCCTACAGGCACTGTCGTTTATCACGTGATAAACACATGAATGATAGGCAGTTACACAGTGCCTTACTAACTTTAACCTGACAAGATTCCCCCCTGTATTCTAGTGTTTATCATCAATCAAGTCCTTAAGGGGGGGGGGGGGGGTGTTCATCTGACGAAGTTGAATACTACAGTTAAACGGAAATGCAATATTCCTTTCAATTCGATTCCCCGTGGTCCCACGATTTTTCACCTTCGAGATTTTACAACACCGATGCCTACATTCATTCGTTACAACTTATACAACTGAGTTATGATGATCCAATGAAAGCAACTTCACTTTTCTCTAGTTGTCATATTAGCTCATCATCGTCTACCGTTGAACATCGACATTAATATCCAATTTGCTTGGGTTCGAATTCTAAGGGTGACACATCTCCACTTTTCTATGGTATCTCCTCGTACGTAGCGTGATATTTCAAATTCTCTGTTCTTAAAAAAGTTTGTTTGTTGTATGATTTATAGAAATAATTCCTAATGAATACTCGTGTCTATTCACAAGCCAGACATACTTTAACTAAAAAGCATGAAAGATCTACACTTGAGCCTGTGGTGACACATTCTACTTGACTTCAACTTAATGCTGTTCGTAGTTATTTTTGTCGTGTGACTCAAGTCATTACATAAATTTAAGCTTATGCTGCTGATCGGGAAGAAGTCTAAGCTCTAGTTGGGCGTCAACAGACACGTGACGTGACGTCAACTGACATACTTTTTAAGTCAGTTTAGCCTGAGGAGTTTAGTAGAATTGTGGATTTAAAGAAAGGAGTACAGAGTGTGGACGACTTGGCTAGAAGTCGAATTGTTATATCTTTCTTAGTTATTAGTGTTAATAAAATATTCGATCAGAGGAAACTCTGTCTATTTGTTGAGTTTAGTTAGCAGCAGTTTCAACTTACAAATCAGCAGCTTCTAGCATTTTTCCCGACTGCTTACCGTGGAAAGATATGATATTCATTTGGCTGAAAATGTTCACCAACACTTTCATCCCTGAAAAGTGGTGGAACCTCTACCTTTTCCTAATTTTCGGTTGAAGTCTGATTTGAACTTTCTAAAGCTTGTGCTGGGATGTGAATGGGGACTGTAGCCTCACTCCGAGGGAAGAAGCTGTTGATGGAGTTCAGTATCTCTAAAAGAAAAACAATCTAATTAATACAAGAGGGCATTTGGATAAATCCAGAAATAAATTGGAAGTATTCTATCTCTACAAAAGTTATGGGAATACTGTAGAGTGAGTATCAAATGCGGTTCAAATTTCACGTAATCATGAATCGGAACAAAGAGACTGAATGTGTAACAGTAAGCCTACGGTGTCGAGTCTTGTAGGAGTTATTTTTATTCCCGGAATCATTTCTTCAAGCTACTAATGTGCTTTTCTATAAAGAAAATCTTACCTAAAGAAATAAACCTTAAACAGGATATAGACATTAAATAACGATTTTAGGACAACCGTCATTATCAGCGATGTGCAGCTCAAACGTTTTTGATATTTTAGTAAGCGGTTCTGTGCTCTCAGGGACCAAAGGGAAACAATACAGCTTCTGCAGAACCTTTTCTCTTATCAACCCTGAACCACAAAATTAACCTTGACATTCTTTCCTCGACGAAGGAATTAAGTCCACCTGAGAAGTAAATCACTTGCCACACAGTAATGTAGCTGGCCCATCGTTGTCGGTGACCGTAAAGCAGAACTATGTCTATGAAGCGGAGAGACTCTATTCCTCTCAAATTAAGTTTTACAGACATTGCCAGACTGACAGGCATTATCTCCAGAAGTAGTTGCTCTTCTACAGCATTTCAGATGGTAGGCTTGTAGATTACTTGGTACAATAGAGCAAAAGAGAGATACCAAGTTTCGTATTATAAAGATAGATAATATGGATTCGTTTAGTTATCTGTCAGCGAGAATGCCCAATTCATAAATGCAGAGCAGTATGGGAAGATGTGCTACAGGAAATAGAGTTCTGTTTTGCTACTCCGAGTTTCACATTTGTTACCATCATCAGGCAAATATGTAAGACTTAACGTAATAAGTTTCCTTCCAGTGACAAATATTAAAATAAAAAGTTAAGTCTTTGAGGATTCCCGAAAAAGTTTTAAAAGTCTGATTTTGCACATCGCAGCAACATTTCCCTACATTTTATAAGATATTAAGTGATTCTGTAACCCAATCAAGTGCAGTAAATTGCGGAAGACCAAGTAACGTAACAAAAGAAACTAGGGTCTAAGGATCTAACGTAAAAAAGTGATCAGTAGAAGTTAACATGGATTAAAGAGAAATGCGTTCACGTGATGGTCAACAACGGCATTTTATCACTGCAGCTCTAAGTCTGAAGCATCATTAAAGTTCGTCGAGTGTAAGTCTTACCACTTAATGATTAAATTACTGATTCCTGCAAAGGCAAAGGAAAAAGGGCGAAGAGTTTCTCTTGTGGTTAACCTCCCCTTTATAAGGTGCAACTGTGTGTTCTATGTTAATATTGAACAATGAAAAGAACACTACGGCAAGTGGGGGGGGGTAGGTACCCCCCTTCCCCCGTTGCAGTCAGCCATGATTTTACGACAGTCGTTTCTCAAGATGCTTCCTCAAATCGCTCAGCTTGTTCTGGCTTCTCCTTCTGAGACGTACCCGTTGGTCAACTTGCTGTAATTAGATGTGTAGCCAGCAGGGGCGTGTACGACAACAGAGAGGGCAAATTGAAGACTTACATGGATTTATTAGTTCAAGAGGTCAGTAACGAAATATACCCTCCATAAGGTCCCAAGCTGCAATAGGTGCATATTGGTTAACCTTAGGGTTATTAGTTAGATTCGACTGGTCAGCTGGTTCAGACCTCTTGGGATAGTTGGCTATGACCTCTTTTAGTCCCCAGAATTTTGGACCGAGGCCCTCTATAAGGCCCCAGACCAACACTCAGATCCTAACTTAGAGTCTGTAGTTCTGGTGTCAAATATGGGCAGCTGACCAACCAAATGGGTCCTTTACCCCCAAGCAGCCCTCCTCAAAGAACTCCATTTGCCGAACTATAACCCTTCATAGGGTTCCAACTCAAAATTCTCTGAATTGTTTCCAGTAGGCACTGTAGAAACTGCAAATGTGCAGCTGACCTGAAATTGGGTCAGTCAGCTCCCCATTTCTGTGCAGACCCACTTAGGGATGCTGGTTACCCTTTATAAGGTCCCAGCTCCGAGACAAGAGTCTGAATAGGGGTACTTGTTATTGTGTCAAAGATGTGCAGCTGGCTACCCAAATGGGTTCTAAACCGCAAATCAGCTTTCCTCAAAGTGCCCAGTCCTGGACTTCATACACCATTATAAGGTTTAATAACATTCTGACAAGTTATGAGGGAAAAACATGGGGAAGACCTTACAGATTCTAAGAAATCATTCCATCATTTCTGCTGGCAACGATCTGCGCGTGTCCCTGTGTCTCAAATTCTCAGAAACAGGGCTTTTTTCTCGTTGTTTATGCTTTGGTAAGCAAGTTAGTATTGAATAGGGTGGAAAAGTGTTTGCGCTTTCTATGTATGAGACGGCAACATCTTAGTATGCCAGGGAACTTCCATATATAGGAATAAGATGCTGCCACCTACGTAAAAGACATGCAACGAGAGGGACTCCGACGTTTGGAACGGTAAGATGCCATTTCGTTTGTGTTTTTTGGCCCTTATCATGCCAAGCAGGACCTAGGATCGCTCTGAATATAGGTGTTATATGGATGGAATGCAAGAGATTAAGCAGTAGATTGCCATGAAGTTTTGCTTAGCTGATTCGATTTATTCAAGCAATGGAGCTATCGTAGGTTTGAAGTAGAATGCAGATATATTGTGTACATATTATGTTATGAACGTTCTTGTGTGACAAGTGTTTAGTGAAAGCACCTGCCATTCAACTTTATCATTGTGACATCGTGTCTTTTACTGTTGTGGTTCGATCTATAATGGATGCTGAATAATGTTTGTTTATTTATGTTTGGCCATGATCATACATATAGGTTTAGAGCTGATGGCAGCCGTAATTTCAGTTGTGTTAAACTTAATGTTTTTAACTGTTGCTGTAAAAGTGATGGAGTTGGATCAGCTTAGATGTTAGATAACGGAAATCAAAACAGTAGTTTGCGAACAGAGTTCATTACTAGCGTTATATGGTTCTAGTTGTATGTTGAGGCTCGAAAAGTGGCAGTGTCTTCTTGCCCGTTGAAAGTACATACCCTCAAGTCGCGTGTGTCCTCCTATCAAATCTATGATGGACTTTTGTTTACATGACAGAAGGAGAAATATGGAAGAGGTTTATACACAGAACTCGTCGTTCTTCGACAAACTTGGTTCAAACTCCTTCGCAATTTGTTTGGTATTTCATCAATATATATACAATTTACGATCTTAAATGTAGTTTCTAACAATGATCTAAATACGCCCCACAAATTTTGTACAACTCATTTAGAGATTGTGGTTCTACAGCTTAGTGTAGCTCATTTAAACTGAATTATATAGGTTTATATTGCTGTTTCGTCAGGTTCGAGAGGCATTAAAATTTCATTCAAGGTATATGTAAGTGTGGGGTAGGAAGTGCAACTGTAATCCATGCCCTTCTTTTAAAGAGGTGCGAGAAGGAGCTTTGTGCATCTCGACCCTATTTTTGTTTGCCCTTTATTGACATATTTCAAAGACTCCTGCGCCACCGCGATATTCCAAGAAAACTGTTTAAATTGCGTAACTACCAGCTTTATGTTAAAGTAGGGGTTGATAAAAGAGGAATGCTTTAGTACACATACTTTCACTTTAACTGAACTGTAAACAATACGAAAACAAAGGAAGCTGTATGGGGGCCTTACCACTTGCCCCTAGTGTCTATCCGATTTAGCTACTGATATATAAAGGAGTTGACAAATAATCCGGGCATGAAACATGCTGTAAATATTTTGACAAAATTCACATGTATTCCTAAACACCTAATAGCCGGGGGTAAGTAAACAGGCAATTCTGAGCAATTTAATAATCATTGGGAGGGGGCGGTGAGTATAAATTACATGGCTTTGCATTGCTTGCACTTCAAATGATTACAAAAATATTTCTCTATGACAAGCCAATTCAATGTATGTGTCATTCCCTGGCCCGGCTAGTTCTCCATTTAACAGGGAACAACAATGATTAAAGAAGTGACACATGAAAAGAATACTCCATTTAACTA
>JAAAKL020016287.1:0-11098 GCA_010016065.2 Carybdea cf. marsupialis auct. non (Linnaeus, 1758)
GGAACGCGAAATGTGTGCTCCTGAACATTTACGTATTGATGATGATTCGGACTCAGATATCGAGGTCTGTTGAATTTCCACTGAATGTATGCAAACGGGTTTTTATTTTGGCTGTAATTCAGTTATGAAAAAGGATTGGTGTAAACTACAAATGTAATGATGAAAAGTATAAATGTACTTTCGTAGTTTTTCTTAAAATTTCATATGCTCTTTCTTTTCAAAACTTTGTTCTGGAAATTAAAGACCCCCTCTAGTTATAGACCCCCCTTTTGGTGCCCTCAATTAATTATAGACGTCTATAATTGGAGGAAACACGGTAATAATCTCGTAGCCGTTCCTTCAGAGTAAATAAACTTATCTAAACAGACCTCTATCGACTCCCAATCCATTTACTATGGTTCCTTCAATAGAACTTTTTGGAATCGCTATGCGCTTGCGCTATGCATCGAATTTATTTTTCATGTGCCGAAAATAATACCAACTACGGTCGACCTACATATCAAATACGGCACGTTGATGCATGTATGGAATTTTTCATGTACCCCCGACAGAAACAAAATTGTGTGACACTACCGGCACGAAGCCAAGAGGGGCAGGGGAGGCAATGCTCGCCCCACTAAAAATAATTTCTTTTCTTTTCCCGCTCAAAATGAAAGGAAGAAAGTATGCTTTGATTAAGTCCTTGTAAAGATACACAAATTTAACGCAAGGGAAATCAGCTTGAAAAGAATCAGTATCTTCTGACGCAACATAAGGGTTTTAACACTAATGGTTGTGCATAAGCGGAAACAAGCTGTAATTACACCATGGGGCCAAGACCCCTAAAATATATTTTGAAGGAGGAAGTGATGCTTACTGAATCAATTCGAGATATATACATATACATATATATATATATATATATATATTTGTATGAAGAAACAGGAACATAAAACTGAAACTACAGTTCCAGTATCTTGTTGTTACTAAACCAGTTGCGGAAGTCTGCATTGACGCTTTTCAATTCACCTGTAATCCCAATCACGTTGTAATCCAGAACCTGTTGTGGGGGTCTGGACATCACCACATACCACATGCACAATTTGTATTGTATGTAAACCAATCTTTTGCATACAACTCGCATATCGTCCATGTCCTGTTCGAATTCGATTTAATAGGACCCATTGTTTTCGTGCGAGATCATATTCCGGAGGAATAGAGATAGGGAGCAGGATGAAGAGACAGAGCCTAGAGCTCCAGTTTGCCCAACGTCTCTGCCAGGTTGCTCGTGCCCAGGCGGCTGGGGGTACATCATGATCAAGTTCATCAGCCATGTAATGCATCCGTGTTGACAGCGGTAGTCTACTTTTTAGTTTGGTAGCCGTGGCACGTTTGAGAAAGCTGAATATAGCTTTATCCCTTCTAATGTCGGTTGGCCCAATACCACAGAAAATTGGTAGCATTCCCGTAGGATTCAAATTTTGCAACATCTCGGAGCAGTACTAAATTTTGATATCCTTGGGGTAAGAACTTCATCGAATTTAAAAACAATTATTGTATAAGATTGTCAAGTGTGTGGCATACACGAATTATTTATCAGTGAATTTTGAAAAAATCTACCTTAATTTCAGCTCTTGCATTAAAACCGAATCTGAGCCTACTGAATATTTCTGTAGTTAAACTGGCATCAGACAAGGCTGCATTTTTCATCCATACTCTTTTTGCTGTTATTAGACTTCGTAACAACTTTAGTACATGAACATAATTTCGGTATTTCAATGAACAAAAAGGACTTCGATTCGGGTTTGATGACACGCTGCTTGCAGAAACAAAAGGACACCTACAATAGCTGACGCAAGCTAAAACAAGTTGCTAGCAAAGTTTGACTGAAAATCAATACCGAGAAGACAAAGACAATGTTTCTTTAACCACCTGGCACGAGAACACTGTCAGTTGGGAAATTACAAGAGCAAGCAGTCGAGTTTGCATATCACGGTAGAACGATATTTAATTATGATGCTGAAGCCGATGTCAATAACATGACAGGGAAAGCAGCTGCCATGTATATACGAACGAACTCAAATGGCTTTAAAATAAGGTAAATAATGTGCCTCTTTAACGATATGATAGTGCGACCTGTATGGTACTTAAAAGCTTTTTCGTCTAACACCCCGCAGAGTACAAACACGTCAGAATATGAATTGAAAAGGGGTAAAAATTTCATTGCTTCCCTTTTTGATTCCTATTCTGACGATTTTGTACTCTGAGGAGTGCCAATGGTTTTGTACGTCACCTAAGGCTTACTGGACATGTTTTGAGGATGCCTAACATTCATCATGCAAAGGCAGCTCTGACCTGAGTTACAAGTGTCGGAGAGCAAAAATGCCGGCCGGAAGAAAGAGCCGAGTAGAGGGAGGACATTTCAAAAAGATCTAAGGAGAACTGGCCTCAGTTAGCAGGAGCATGTGTTTCTCCCTCACAAAAGGTGGACAGACTTTGTTTACTTGTCTGCCTTCACGATGCCCTGGGTCTTAGCCGGCAAGTCGTTGCGCTCCTTTTCACAATGGCCCAACTGATTTCATCACATACGCTTGAAATGTTACTGGTCTCTCTGGAGTTGCTGAATTATCACTAGTCTATCTCTCATAAAGTAAAGTTCTCGCAGGACGTTTCTGGAATCTGCCAACTACCAGGGTTGTTGTGATGCTCAAGATAAAATCAACAAAAAGATCAGTAATTTCGGGACAAACATAAATAAACGCTTCAGTGCGCCATTGTACATTCTACATACGTCAAGTGATTCGACAAAGCAGACGAACGACTAGATATTTCCTCCAGACATTTGTCGAGTCAAACACGAACGATAAGATTCAGTCGTTTGGCCATGATCATAAATTTCTTCGAGCAGCCTTGACAAAGAAATGTAAATATAGTTCCTCTTTGAAGTAAACAATTTTCAAGAAATATCATTGGGTGAGAGAAGTCATATTACTGCACCGACAATAACATAACTGCGACTATGTTGTGCGCCTAAGGCAAGTCTGATCATAAAAGCGTTTATTGTAAAATTGTAGGAGTAAGGAGACACACTAAAATATTAATCTACATTCATGATACAGAATTTTGCATTAGTAATTCTGTTCAAATTCGAATTCTCATATTGACATACATGGAGTGGCATACACATCAACAAATTGTGCAAAGATAGTGTATTATGGTATAACAGATAACAACGTCGTATAGTGCGATAGAGTGACCCTGATATTAATAGACAGGGATGTATGTGTGCTGTGCCTAAGATACAATTTATGCACCATATTACCTAGAATCGATCTGCATTTACGTCGGCTCTAACCAGTATATGTATAAATATTTGCACGATAAACTATGTCCAAAGGCAGAGGAAAGGTGCAGTCTCAAATGCCTCCCTCGTGACTGTTGGATGTACCTCTCACTTAATCACGAACCGAACTCTTAGAGTAATCGCTTTTTGTTTCTTTCCCCCGTAACCCCAAACCGGTCTGCCTTCATGTTCAGAATAATTTTAAAATATCACTAAGGTTTCAAGGCATATTAAAACGAGGATGTGTGTAGGGATATATTAGATAACGCTATGTACATATACAAGACTATACCTGAACTTAGCGGCTGATAAATAAATCGGCAGAGGGCGCTGGAAGGGCTAGGAAGCTATTAGAAGCTATAACACTATTGGCAATCATCCTTTAAAATCGATGCCTTCTAATACGGGGATGTACCATGAAGTATAATGTCAGGCGCATTTGGATTGTGAAGATAATTCATACACTGGCAATGGTCGGAGGGGGCGATATAGGATAGAATTCTGCTGTGCGGCACAAGCATTACTAACAAAGGTGAGACCTTTACTATCTGTCTAAAACGCTGCATGCTATATAACGCAGATGAGCAGCATGTCAGCCGCACAATTGTTAACTGAACAGTTGCTTTTTATGGCAAGGGAAGGAGACTGGGATTTAGTCTTACCATTGCTACCGTTATAATTTATGTTTTTACTAAATTTCGGTGAAAGTGGAACAAAATCACACTTGCCACATGAAAGAAGTGTCCAGTCCTAGTATTATTCGTTTTCTAGATCTCCGCTTAGCAGCACGGAGGTCTAACATGCAAGTACTCAAAATGCTATTTTTCAAACTTAACAATATTTTGGAGCGGGGGTTTGGGAAGTTGCAAATTTCACAGTCCAGAATTGTGGCTCAAATAGCAGAATACTCACCGCGAGTGTGTGGGTCGCGAGCTCGAATCCCAACAGTGGCATATTTCTATTTCTGAAGCATCTTGCTGTAACTTATCATTTAAAATCCTCTTTTAAAACCTTAGCATAACCAAAGTATGTGCGTCATTGAAGCAATCATAGAAAAATTCGGGATGGTATAATAGCAACATTCGTCAATATTCAGGCTTGAATTGAAATTCGGAATTCAAAAACCATAATCTACTCTTTCCGCCTTAAACTACATTGACTTTTACATTCAAAAGCTGTTTCGTGATTCTGAGCGCCGTGTATTGTGGATTCCGCGCCGTGTATTGTGGATTCCGCGCCGTGTATTGTGGATTCCGCGCCGTGTATTGTGGATTCCGCGCCGCGTACTGTGGATTCCTCTAAGTTATTTTGTCCTTTTATTAATGGCCTCGAATGCAACAATATGACATTTCAACTGCTAGGTGAATATCAATCTCGTCTCATAACCCTTTACTGATCTTTGTTGACTCTTCATATTACTACGGAGCTCATTTAGTTCACTCTGAAATTGACAACTGGGAATTCTGAAACATTGTGTCAACTTGGAATGGAAAAGTTTATTGTTCATTTCAACGACAGATCTCGTGTATAGGCCTCGAAATCAAAAGGGCAAGAAACCTCTTACGCCCTGCAATTCGTATCATGAAGGTGCAGCTGGATACAGACTTCAGTGTTTTTTTGCAGTGATAATGACCTGCTCCAAAATACACTGAAATATTGTTTGAGAAGTAGCAAGCACTGTTCTACTTCTCTCCCCTTCCTTTACATCTCGAATGACGCTTACGAGCTTAAGAGAGAGACAAACGTGGCACAGAGGGGTCAGATTAAATTCCGGAATTAGATACTAGGTACTCACGTTTCAGCCCCGGTTGCTGGGAAGTTACGAAAATGTAGCAGCTATTAAGTAGTCGTGGCACAATGGCACAATTCACTAAACAGGAGGCTTAATCAACCTGGGGTGGGGGAGAGGTGTCATATCACCTGGCTTAGTCAACCTAGGGTGGGGGAGAGGTGTCATATCACACTCTTCGAGGTTGATAACCATAAGAAAGGCGTGCAATAATAGAGGCAACGTATGGATTGTCGTAAGGTATATGACATCTCCACAACGGTCTTTGAGTTCCATTCTGGACAGCTGGGTTCGGTTCTACGTTAAGCAAAATGTGTCAATACTCTTTTAATTGTCCGAGGTAAATGCTACATTGCACACCATTGATGGTATGACGGATACAGTCGACTGAAGGTTACAAGTATATGACTCACATAAAATAATCATTTTGCGCACTATACAAAACCATGATATAACGGGAAAAAAGATACGTTTGGAAATGCGCAGCATATTCGAATTATGATATCCGCGGAAAGACATTAAATATTACTTTGAAACAATAATTACTGTTGGCTCCCAGCAACAAGGGGGTGGGGGTACGACACGCAGATAAACGCCAAGCAATTTCTGTGGACGTTGTAGACGCATTGTTCCTATTGTGCACATTCAAAACAATGCCCTAGAAACGTAGCGTGACATTTAAAGACAGTATCCCAGGTCGCATTACTTTTCGTTTGAAACAATTAGCTGTTTCATGCAATACAACAGCTGACCCATGCACATGGCAAATACATGCGGCCATATTTACTTTCGAATATACATCAACTTCAAATATACGATACATATTTATCTTATAATACTACTATGGGGCGTATCGTCTCTTATCGCATTAATCTAAACTCGTAATTACTAATGGGAAACTAAGAGATATGATCGCAACTACCAACTTAAAAATGTCCAAGCTTCTTCTAAACTGAAGGTAACAATGAAAATCTATAAAGTCAACTTCGGCGAATCAATGCTGAATTTGTACTACAGTAAAGGGAGGGGGGGTGGGGGGTGGCAATCACACAAAAATTCTTTTCAAACTGATGCACACCTTGGTACATATTAAAACATAAATCATTGATTCCAACTAACTGTCGTCGGGTTAACATGGAACAGAGGTAAACGTTACTGTTCAGATTCGAAAATCCCTAATCGCTTTGAAAAAGTTAGCAAAGTAATCTAAAAAGTCAAGTTTTTACAAACTGGTTGGAGCTGCAAATGTATTGTTACGTAATCGAAAATTATAGAAATATACATTTTGAAGCTAATGTAAAAAAAGTAAATACTTAACTGATGTTTATCATTAATACATAATCCACATAGTAAAAAGGATAAATCAAAAGTATTAATAAAACTGAAAACCTGTATCACAGCCTTGTGCTGTCACGACGAATCCAACAATTGGTTCATTTTGGCAGGAAACAGTAACAAAATTTCACGGCTGACTTTCAGTTCCTCTTGAAACACGGCAGGCATCTCTGGGTGCGACTCGCAATAGTTTACTATATACTCATACATGGCTTTCTCCTTCTTCAGATTTGTTGCTTTGGCAGATTTGTCTGGTGTTAGATATTTCCCATAATACCTTGCCATATAAAAATGCGCCAGTAAAACACCTCGAACAGCATCATCATCAAAACTATCTGGCAGCTTGTCTTTGTGTCTATACGAATTGACAAAACTTTCAAAATATTTGACTCCCTGCAAAACCAACTTATTTATTTTCCTGATATTATCGACGGTTAGTCTACTCGTATCTTCTTCAATGATGGCCCTCCTCAAGTCCGCCATTTCTCCGTAAATCTCTCCAATTTCAAATGTTAGTTGTCGACTGATCAGAAGGAAATGCTGTGGATTCAATTCCATCAAAACTGGATCTAAAGAATCTATCCTTTTCTTATGCATCTTGCATCTACGATCAAAGTCTTGCTCAAAAAACGCCAGATATTTCAACAGCTGACTGTAATCTTGCAGAATTTCAACATGATCAGTTACGTAACCATCTAGTTGATAAAATTCCTTGCTTCTACTCATCCACTTCTGTCCTGTCAGGAACAACCCCTTCGCTTGCTCAAATGTGTCAACCTTTTCATAAGGGGCCTCCCCTTCGATGGAATCCACTTCGAGTGTTTCGAATAAAAGTTGCCTCTCATAGCACGCATCAACTCCTGCTTCATGGGAATCTGAGCCGATGTCTAACACTTCCAAATCTGTCTCCACATCAGCATCATCTGCGCCTTCCTCTCTTTCATCGGGATTTTCATCGGAATTCCGTGATGGATCAATGCCAAGCTTAGAATCATGGGAATACTTTATTAAATTGAGACAGTACTTTAGCCAGCATCTTGCAATGTCTGCTTGTCCTTTGTAAACCTTCTCACGTTTTCTCTCTTTCTCCTCCGTGTCTGCGTCTTCCAGCTCTAACTTTTCGAGTGCTTCCGAGTAAACACGGGTCGCACAGGCCAGACAGTGTCTAGACAGTTCAAAGTTATCTTTACACACATAGTACTGAGACAATGTAGCACAGTTCAGAGCCCAATCCGATGGTTCATATTGTCCTGTATCCATCTGCCTTGCTAAAGTAACATGACAGTACTTGGCAGCCTTACTCGGTTTGTTTAAGCGAGTATAAATTTGCGCAAGATAATACAAAGTGTGAGTATGCAGATTCTCGAATTCTTTTTGTCTCTGCAGAGGCGAGGACAGCTCGGGTACAGGATCAAGGATATGCTTGTAATGTTTCGGACCTCCGTCATGGTCCTTCTTGTACTTGAGATATAAAATCTCTCCTCGTCGAAGGAACTTGTAGGCAGCCTTGTGCTCTCCTCTATCACTCCAAACAATCCCCAACTGGTTATTAGTAGCAATAATTAGAGATACGCTATTAGGATTAAGGTCTCTCCCTTGCAAAAGTTCGTTGCATGCCATGAAATGTTCTTCCCCAGTAGTAACTTCCTCGGTCTCTACACATAAAATCCCAAGCTCGTATTCAAGGCTTGCTGCTACAGTTGGAATATCAGTATGTCCATTGTCACTTTCGTGCTTTGTTGCTACATTGCCTCCATCAACTTTATAGAAATCACCTGCAGATTTGTAGTCTTTAACAAATTCTAAAAAGGAAATAGAACTCCAGGCTATAAGTAACTTTGTAAATGGTAAAAATACCACTGTTTTGGAGAAATAGTAAGTCTCTTGATTACAGTTGTAAGCCAAGGCCTTCGTCTCTTGATTTGTACGTGAAACATGGAAACGAGAGATCAAGAAGCAAAGAGGGAATTGTAATAGAGTTTCTCTGATGTCAATTGTACCTGTTATGATTTTATTAGTTGCCTATTCTTGATGAAGCATGAGTTTTCTAACTGTGTGACTGTGTTGACTCAAATACTATGCTGCCTCAGTAGTACTGTTCCAGGAACATTAGTATGCAAAAAGTGAAAGAGATCGTGAGAAATTAATGTTGGACATATGTGGACAGGTACTGGTTATATCGACCCTAACAATAAACCCTTTTCCTTGCCTGTAAGGAAACGTTCAGTAAAGCCAGAATAGACACAGCTATATGAACAGTGGGTGTGTGAGATAAGTTGACACAACAAGATTGTTTGGTAGCACAATGAATTACAAGACACATTATTCTCTGGGTTATAACTTTTGTCAAACTTGAAATTGATAACAATTGAAAAAGAACTGCTGAGGCAGTTGATAGGATTTCTGCAATTTCAGTAAGCAGTGACAAGGTAGTGAGTACCATGGCAGCATTTCTCAAAGAGAGGAAAGCGGAGAATGCATGTGCTTAAATGACCAGAATCTATCCATTTGATACATATGTAACAAAGCTTTGGTAAAAGTCATTTGTCCCTGTGTCTCCCCCCCCCCCCAAATTGCAATGTCCCTTGTAATAGAACAATTTTGATGATAGATAAAAGAATCAAATTCTTATTTAGATGAAGTATAAAGTTACGGGCCATATCCATTGTATGCAGTTGAATTCCGGATAAAAAAAGACTTTCGAAAGTTGGGGTGAGTGACCGATGATACTGAATGTCTTAGGGGAGGCACTGCATGTCACTTTTTGCTTGCTTTATTTAGGCCAAACAATCTCAGGTGAACCAATCTATATGCATTTTTGCCTTGTTTTTTATGTCATTTGGAAGTATTGAAACTTTCTAGTGGTTACCAGGCCATTTTTTATATCATAAGATTGTATCTTGTTTCTTGGATTACTTAAATCAACCAAAATTGAATAATTACAAATAGTGCTCCTTTGTCTACATGGGAATAAATTAATATTATTTTTATGTTTTGTCTTAAAACCCAACAAGTATAAGAAAAAGAGGTAAAGAATAAAATGTACATGGACAGCAAAATGAGCCAGCAGTTGCAAAAATAGGGTACCCAAACAATTGCTACCACACTAACTAGGCTGCTCAAATTATAAGGTCAAGTGTGACATATTCTAAGAAGCTTAATCAATATGGTAACTGGACATGATTGGACAAGGGGTATGGCAAGGTTGTCTCATTGCTGCCCAGCTCTGTAATACTTATGCTGAGGATATCATATGGGAAGCTCTTGGTAACTTTAAGAGAGGCACACAGATAGATGGTGAATGTGTCAGCAATTTACCATTTACTGATGACACTACCCTCCTGTGTTCAAGTAAGGAGGAACTACTTTCACTTGGCCAAAAATGTAGAGGATGCCAGCAAAGAAAAGACCCTGCTACTGAATGCCAAGAGACAAAAATAATGGTGGTCAACAAATTAGGGGACTAAAAGATTGACAAAGTCAAAAATTCTGTGTATCTAGGCTCCACGATCAACAACTGGAGGAAAAATGAGCAAGAAGTAAGACACTACATGGCTTAGTAGGAGGTATTGCATACAAGATGAGCACCATTTGGACTGTAGCAGTTAAAAAACAAGTGGATGTTCCTCAGATGTAGACACATGCCAGTTATTACAAGTCCCGTGGGCAGCAAGGAGAACACATGTTTGGATCCTTGAGAGAATTGGAACAAATCTAACACTTCAAAAAGAAATGACAAACAGGAAGATGTTGTTCTTTGGTCACATAATAAGAAGCGGACACGTATTCCAAAAGCTTCTCTATTAAGAAATGGTAAGTCAACATAGAGAAAGAGGAAGACCAGTAACTGCATGACAAAGATATCATCAAGTAGGCTCAGTGCAGTATACCAGAAGCCACACACCTCTCAGTAGACTGGGAGTCATGGTGTGTGAGATCATATCAGTGCATGAATACCCTTCCTGACACAGACAGACACTAACTAATTAATATATAGGCAAGTAGACCTAACAAATTAAACAAGCAATGACACAATTCACTAAAATAGGAAGGTCACTTGTAGAATTAACTGCTTAACTAAGAAAGGTATTGGCTAAAAATTAATAAAAGTTAAGTACTGATATAAATGAAAACTTAAATACCTAACAAAACCTAGTAGGACATAAACCCACCATTTACATTATGTACATTATGTTTACATTATGTATCCTTTTGTACTTAAAAGATTTTTTTCGTCTGACACTCCTCAGAGTACAATTCTTCAGAATATAACTGAAAAGGGAATCAACAAAATTATTTACCCAACTGTGTTTTACAAGGTAGCCAATCAGAATTCTGACTACCAGATGGATATTGTTTGACCAATCAGTGTCCATGAAGGGGTAATTCCATGTCAAATCATCCAAAATTTGAAGTGGATGACACCCACCAAATTTAGATCTTTCTGATATTTACACCAGTTATTAAGACCATTATCAATAGTAAATTCTGAAAATTTGAAGGACCAACTCACAGTCGTTCTCAAATTATCACCTTTTTGTTCTTAATGCAAATTCTTGGTTACCAGTCCGATCCGCCATTTGCAAAAGATATAGTTCATCATATCTCCAGTTCTAAAAACACCAAACCCTTAAAAATTGGCACCAGTATGT
>JAAAKL020016288.1:0-11098 GCA_010016065.2 Carybdea cf. marsupialis auct. non (Linnaeus, 1758)
CCGACTGCTTACTATTAAAGGAGGCATATTAAAACTGATTTATTCCAGGCATATAAAAAATATCTGGAATTGTTCTCTCAAAGAATGGCGATAACTGTTCAAGTTTATCTGAGATGTGATCAAAATTGTAAAAAACCGTACATTCTGCTTCATTCATTAAACTTCTACATTTCGTACATCTACTTTCTTAGCTCGGTTTTCTATGCCACTACATTATGGATTGCTTTATTGCTTATGTTTTCATTCTGTGTCTAAGAGACTTCCGATATACTTTCGTTCATTCCTATTCTTTTCTCTCCTTTTTCTTCCCTGCATAATGTTTTCCTTTTATATCTTGCTAGTTCTGTTTTCGTCCTCGTTTCTGCTCCGAGACTACGTGGCGCGAAAATCAAACCATGTCATTTGACTTCTCAATTCAAATCAGCTGAGCGACGATCAAAGTGTTTATTTCAAAGTGGTTTGTATACTATGAAGATGCTACGAGCTGGCTTTAGGTAAGATGTGTTGAAAACCATATGGTGTTGCTATTCATTTAAACTGATGTAATGTTGTGATTTCAGTTCATGAATCTATAGCCTGGACATGTTATTTACTTATTGACAAGCCAATAATATTGTAACATACACTTTTAAGATTAACGGTACTACCGGTATATAGTATATATCTATAATCCAGACCAATAGTTTATAATTCTTGTGCTTTCTTGAAGACTTGTTCAAAAATTGTGTCACTATCAGATAAAATTGACGATCCTCGTGTAGTACTGTATGGAGGATACTGTAAGTGATCATGGAATTTGTAGCGAGAGTGTGGAGTCGTGACCATCTAGTTGTAATGTATTGTTGAGTTAAATAAATATAAAATAATCATATTCAAATGAATTGACTTTACAAGCAAAGTTAAAGGGTCAAAGTTGTAATATTTCTGCCCTATTATTATGAAATAAATGTAGTATAAGTTTGCTTCTAACGTAAACAATACGAGGCCAGAAACTTTGTCGATTCGTCTTACAGTGTGTATATCTTGTAGAATCTAATTTTCTTCTAAATGAACTGTACTATATATCTTCTGGTCTAACGACAGCGTCCCAAAGGAGATGCATTGTCATTTGTATCCATTTTTTTCTTATCAGCTATGATGCATAAATGCTGTTGTCTAAAGCTGTGTGTTCTACAGGTCTGATCTGAACGAGTGACTAAAAATGTTTCAGTCGAGTCAGAGCGATACATTGAAGGAAATCTGTTTTCTTGCACGTAAAGACCTCAATAAAAAGAATACCCCAATAATCACAGATAACGGCAACGACAATATTGAAGAAAGAAGTGATCTGGAAGAGGGCAATGGAAACAAATTCTACCCTCCTTTTGGAAGGTAAGGTACTTGTTTGAATCCTTTTAAATCTTGAACGATCTTTTGAAATGCTGCTACAATTTCGTAGACCCCTTGATTTAGTTGACTACCGTTTTGTTATTAAAATGGTTTGATACGAACCAACCAGAAGTTGTTACGAAGGAAGTTAATTTGTAAGATTTGCAGATTAGAGATTAGAGTTGAAAAGGGAAGCAAGGACAACTTCAGAAAATAGTTCCTTACACTAAATTCTATGTTTATTATCTTTTAGACCTACAGTCAAACTTATCTTACGTGGTGCTAGTAACAATGTTGAGATTATCTACTGATACTTTAAGATATTTTAAGGGGTTTTTTAATATATTAGAGGATGTATTATAATGATAAGATATTATTTAAACCATGCAAGGTGATGTCACAAGCACCTGTATACAATGTATCAGCGGACGTACTTAAATATGAGTGTTTACTGACACTAATTTTGAGTTTGAGGATTAATACTTCCCGCCGTCATTATATTTTGCTCACAGAACAGCAGATGTTTGCTTAGATCAGCATCTGCGACACTTGTTGACCTTCTGTAAGTTATTTTTATCAGATCATCATACAAGGTTAAGCGCAATCATACTGGTTCATGCATCATTCAAGAAAGCAAGCTCTTTCATGGAGACCAGAGAAAAAATACTATCCATAAAAGTAACCCTGGCAGGTAAGGTGTCACCTAAAATAGTCTAGTAAGATTAGCTCCTTTCGTTATGAGTGATCAAAATCTATAGCAGGCTCATGAGGAGATTGGAATGAAGACATGTGACCAGGTGCAAATTGTTTGAATCAGTGGTAATGTCAAGTTACTTAGTATGATATTTTTCTGATAAATAGCAATTTGTCATCACATATATTTAATTTAGAAGTTTAATTTTTGAAAAAGAGATTCTGAAAGATATCAACCATCGTAGTCATAAATGCAGCAGAGCACGATTTCAATACGCAAGGTCAACATGAAACAGTTAACGGTGAAGTTTCGTCATGACTTTAAAGTGCCAATGGCCAAGCTCGGCCCTCGTGCATAGAAGTATTGCTTGAACCAATTTACTCTCTGCTATCAGAAGCAAAATGATTCTTCAAAGTACTTTCGTAAACTAGGGTTATAGGTACACTGCATTATTTTTGCAGGGAATTTCATTTTTTCCTGTCAGTTTCTTTCTTCATTTTCCCTTTGCTTTCTTGTTTGCCATTCCTTCAAAACACAAGATATTGATTAGTCCATTTCTCTTTGTATGTTCTATCACTGAATTCCGGAAATTTGATTCCTGAAATGTAGAAGAAAGATTTCATCATATAATATATTGCGTCATTGGTGCTGGAAGAAATACCCGGCGATTGCTCATGTTTTCGTAGTGTTATTGAGAAAAGGTAATACATTGACGTTAATTAACGATAAACGGAAGTATTATTTGAGCAAAGAAGGCAATTATTTAATTTTAGTACAGAACGATATTTAGCGCAACCAATTCCGCTGTAACAGTGGGCAACAGGGCGATGCTTTAAGAGCCACTAGTTTATGAGTTGTTAACAAACCTTTAAGCAACTGCCTTTTTGTTGTTCCTTTTTGTTTTCCGTCTTTTCTTTACATTATACATGAATATATTTCCTATACCTTAGCGATCTTGTAGGAACCGTGGAGACTGGAAGTATTAGCAGTGGCATGGTAGGTATAGAGCACAATGTTCCCTTTTGTTTCTGAGGATATGTGGATGGCACTAAGCGTCAATGCAAAGTTCCTTGCAATATTAGCAAGACTCTTATTTCTACAGTAGTATTAATACTTTGGAGAATCCTAGTCCTCAAGCAACATGAAGATGGATATTTGATGAATGAACGGGAAGGAGAAAAGGAGGGGCGTAATGAAGAATAAAGTTTCTTCAAGGGGTAACAGTAAGGATTGGCAGGGTTTGAATTTCAGCAGGAGGACAAAGTAAGATAGCAAAACTTCTCAATGGAAACCACCGTATATGCACCTCCACAAAAACGCGACTGCTTCATAGTGAATTTAAGATAAATCATAATGAGATAAGGGTTTACTCTTATTTTACAAACACTTATTTTACAAACAATGGCATTCAATAAAGGATATACGATTTTAGATCCTAGTATTCAATTGTCAGGCAGTAACTGTTATTGGTCCACTTAGCAAGAAGAAAGATGGATTTTTTTCTTCATAAATCCTCGCTGAAACACCGTGGCAGAAGCGTCCCTTTCTATCTAATTAGATACAATTTTTACACTCTCTTTGAATTATTCGATACCCAATCCTTTAAAAACTGTCTGATGTTTCCTCAAATATATTCATAAATATTTTTCAAACGCAAAATTGCCAATGATGACGTCATAACCTCCAACATCAAAAATACACTAAATTTTCTTTAGGTAAATGATGAATTAACATTTCTGCCAGTTCAGTACCAGTAGATAAGAAGTTTCCTCCGAGTTATTAATATTGAAATAGCCATGGGCTTACTAGATCACATCCCCGAGTCCTTGGAATCTCAAAATAATCCAGTCTGGATATGGTTATCCCTCGTTGACCTACACATTGAAGCGGTGAGTCCCCTAATTTCCCCTAAAAGAGCGCAAAAATGATGTAAAACAACTATAAAGTAACGTATTTCACTCATTAACGTAAAAACACATAAAGTTCAGAATACTCTCTCAGGACGGTTGAAAAAGAGGGAAGAAAAGAGACGTCAAAATGTCCAGTGCTGACTAGGTACACGAGGGCTTCTTTGGACCTATATAATAACCACCGAGGTCTATTGATATCCCTCTTCAAAACATTTACAGTTAACCTCAATATTTATGTACTAATTTTATGGAACTAAAACGATAAGGTATTAGGTACCCCTTGGTAAATTGGCAGTAATAGAACTCTATTAATTTTTTGTCAAGCCATGCATTTCATACTTGCTCCTGTTTAAGTAATAAGTTTCATAGACGCTAGTAAACTATAAAGTGACCAACGAACCTTCATTACTTTGAATCTTAGCTTTCTAGCCGCACTGTATATCGACACCCTTCCAAATCAACATACGATAAAGAAAACAAACAAAGCCAAGGTCGATGTGTACTACCTCATCCTTCTCATCTGAAAGGTGGTGAAAGACGCAAAGAGAGAATTTCAGGTATTAAAAGAAAATCAGGTGCAGATATTGAGCTCCATTTACAGCAGCTGAAGAGGAAACATATGGAATTTAACTGGTAAGGGAGTTTTAAACTACATTACTCGATTCTTATTTTATAACAATATTTAAAATTTAGCTACACCTCAAAGTTTCATAAATTGTTGTCTTTTACAGCCTGCGTTTTCTTACCTGTTGCTATGGACTTTTTATGTATGAAGATCAACATTAGCATATTTAAGTTTAAAAATCAACTATTTCTCTAAAATTATTGTTGCTTTCCCACCATTTTTCCTTTTTGTTTTTCTAGGCTTTTAGTTTTGATTTATTTCTTTCTGAGCAAAAATACTATAGACGTAGGTGCGGCTACTTCTATGTTTGAAAGGTTTTAGCCTCATATTGCTTATAAATATTACTTCTAAAAAGTCGCATATTAAACTTTATAAGCTGTAGATATATGCTTATCAAAGAGACAATATTTTTCGTTTTGAACTCATGACATCCAGTATTTTGCAAACAGGGGTATATCCCAGAATTGAGCTAAAACCTGGTGACATACGAGGCAACACGGCAGCCAGCGACCAAGGCACTTTGGCAGATAACTTCAAACAAGTTAATGGCAAGTTAGCTGCTACCGACCAAACATCAAACCGCGTAGTTGAGATCATTTCATATTTTCATTTCAAAACGAACATGGGGTCTGATGGACATGACGATGTTCTGAGAGTGGGTTTCTGTTTATGTCATGTAACTATCGATTTTGCTTCTGATTGGATCTTTTCCAGATGCAGTAGCTGTGAATCAAAACTGATCTTGTCTTTGTGCTACGGTAACTTACAGCCAGGTATAAATCATGTAAGATACACTTACTAGTACTCTGCATATTAGTGGCTACAGTGTAAGTCACCTTAAAGAAATGCTAAGAAAAAAATGAGTTTACAATGGTGAAATTTTAAAACTAGCCGAAAATATAAATCAATTACACTAATTTTAACCTTATTTTAGTTTGTTATTCCATAATCATAGTTATTACCCCCAAAATTTCGGTTTCGTAACGTATGTAAGCAAATAATAATTGCAATAATGGCGAGGCAGTTATAATCTTCCTTTCTACCTTTTTTATTACACGCAATGCATAAATTGCTACTTCAAGGGCGGACATTCCATTGTAAACTATGGTCCTATTCTTCGAACTCTTTACAGGATATATGCTTTGAATCGAAAACCTCAATGCTTTTTTTTGACTTTATTGAACAACTAACTTGAAGACAGGCGTGTGTATTTATATGTTGGGTATTTTGTTTCTTAAAGGGGTGCACCAGAGGACCTATCGACAGCAACAGAGGCAAGATCTATTAATCATGATCCCTTGGCGTCATGTTACTCTTCAGCTAACCAAAGAGTTCCAGCAACACCCAATAGTATTGACTATGAGATTTTCCAAAATATTCGCGAAGACGATCAATTCTTTTCCTCAACATGGTCCAAAGAAAAGGTCAATAATGTACTACCAGAAACAACTAATACATTACCACCGAGGACAATAACAAGCATCTATGATTAGGTAACGTTGAGCGCAGAAATGATACCGAAAGAGCGGACTAAAACCTTTTAATAAGGTTGAAATAGTTGGTTTGTACTCTAGTATTAATAACCATGAGTAGTGTTTTTTTGGCATAATTTGGGATTCCCATGAAAATTTAATCAACTGGTTGTCATTATCAGCCTCAGTTGAGAGGGCTGCGGATTATCCTTTTGTGGGTTAGCAAACAGACAACAATACGGCATTATTTAACTAGTTCTTCCGGTCATTTACAAAGGACATCCATAGCCGAATGTGAAAGGGAGATTGCGTAGGAGAAAAGAGCATAAGCAGGCTGGCATTTCTAGTCACTTCTTAACTCTTCGATGAAGTCAATGTCCTACCGTTGATGTTGCAAATCGATCTTATTATTAATGCACATGATGTCATATAATATATATTTTTATTATTTGACCACAATTAAATCATACATTGGCTTAATTTTTTAATATCTATATAAATGTGGATGAGTTGAAAAGCGCAGCTGTTGCATGGAGTGTTTGCAAAGTTGGCAAAAAATTAGCAGAGTGCATCATCAACACCATGTTAATGCATAAATCTAGTAGTATTCCATTATTCTTTTTAGAATTTTTCACGGTAAGTTGAAACACACCAAAGGTAAATATTTAAAACTCCAACAAGGATAGTTGGCACAACAAGAAGTACAACCAATAGAACAACAATTGAGGAGGTGGGGGCCACAGCAAAAGATTCATTAGACATTCGAACAGCAAATATTAAAATAACGAAGACAGTGGAAATGATTGAATAATTTTACAAAGGCATTATAAATTTTTGTAACCTTTTTCAACATTTCCCTGCTACTAGGCATCATCATGGATAACAGACCTTTCAGCTAGTGGCGATAGTGAAGGTGGAAATGGTGCTCCTACTCAGGAGCACAAAACAGTATCCTTATGAAACTGCATAAGCCGTTAATTGGCCGGAATATATAGCATGATATTACAATTCTTGTTTTAGATTGGAGTCTCCTGCACTCTAGGAACGTGGAGGGTTGTATACTATGGTTAATTTTGCATTGTAAAGAAGCGAATTTTTGCTTCTGCTTTGAAGTCATCTGAGTTATTGTGTAAAGTGAGTATACGCACTAACAACATTTCAACTGGGCAGGGGGATAGTTTTGATTATTGTACACTCTGCAGATACATGGGGGTTTGAATGGATATTACAGAAATTGAAAATATATCACAACTGGGAAGATGCTGTAGAAATAGATTGACTTTGTAAACAATAGCTCCAGTACTCTATAGGATGAAATGTCTCACTATCGACTGCAATAATGACGTTCTAAGTTATATACTCAGAAATTGAGAGAAAACTAACGTAAAACTAAATTTGATTGTATTAACTTGATGCCTGACTTCCACGGCTATGCAACTGGGTCAGATGGCCTCACCTTATTCCAAGTTGCAAGGTGCAACTAGATGTTACGCCCGTCTGTGGCAATATGGTACTAAGCGCAGTCACTAGATAAAAATTCCGCGAAATCGTGAGTAAGTAATTCCAATGATGCACCTTTGTGGACACAATTTTAATTTCATTTTCAATAAAGCTGCCATTCATGTTTTTAAATCGAAATTGACTTGGTAAAAATTAAATTCCTCTTCAAAAGTATTCCTTCATAGGGGTGACTGCTGTGACAAGAGACCACCCAATGAGAGCTGCAGTAACAACATCGTGTGCGATCATGTCAAACAAATGAAAGGCAGACTTAAGATTGTCGATCTGCTGTAAGAAGGCAATTTCCTTGCAAATATTACTGTGGGACCTTTTCTTTTCCTGGAGCATCGAGTAACGGCTTAAGAAATTATAAAACCAGATTAACAATAACAGATCTATGAATATGTCAACTTCAGAAAATGAAGGCGCGTTTGAAGGAATGTTCCCAACACTACTTTCGTGGGCTTATGAGAGGATCTTAGGAGATAAACGATTATATGTCGATCGTTAGGACTATTTGTAGAAAGTCAGACGTAAGATCATTGTTACTGTCTCCATTGACAGGTCAACCATAAATTGACGGATAAAGGGAATAATACATACTGACGTAGACCTGATCCGACTAAAGAGGCTTTGAGAAGTGATGATGTGATGACCGTATATCTACACTTCTTTTTGCGAGCAGACGTTAGGAGTTTGACACAGAAGTAGTAAATAGTAATGATAGCAGTGGTGGTAATATTAGCATGAAGTTATTAGCTTCAATAGCGGTAAGGATAGTGGTAGTAAGGGAATAATCTTCAAGACAGTATTTAAAAATTTAATCTGTAATCAATTTGGATTCATCATGCCTTGTCAAATTGGAAAATAGACAATTTGTGGTACTAATTGTTCTGGAATGGTAACAAGATAGTAGTAGTCATAATAGTAACAGTAGTAATAGTTGTTTTTTGTTGTTTCAATTTGTTTCCCTATAGCTGTTGTTATTGTTGATCAAGGCGTTGCTGCAATAGCATCGGTTGTGTATGTGCTACCACTACCTGTTGGTAGCTATAGGATTGTTATGATAACACGTGGGTGGAATGAAGGAGAAGAGAGTAGGAGTTGAACAAAATAGTTACTTATTTATTTACGTAGACTCTGCAGATCACATACGCATGCTTATATGATGTACAACAGAGACATGAGATAAGAGAGCAACAGCAGCCAATATCGAACAGTTGGTATCAATAGCCTGGCTGTTGAAACCAATAATGGTGTAAACGCAAAGAGAGCAGAATATCACATGACTTGATAGAAAGAAATAGAGAATGAATAAATTCAAGAGATGAACCGATCAACTTAAACAAGATGATGTACTTGATTGCAAGGCAACAAATTTTCACCAGTGCTAAAAATAAGACATTTTATTCTTCAAGTTTTCACATATAGCATATTCATCCAGTTTATCGAAAGCAGCGTCAAGATAAAATACTTTGCACTCCATCAATGTTCACAAAAGCCTTTATAAATATCTGACAGCAAGGTTGCTGTCATCAATCCTATAAAGTTTTAGTAAAGTTGCAAGGCCCTTCTCCCACAGTTTTACCTCCAATAATGGGTGTTTTAGGTAGAGCAACAAATACCGCCGGAGTTATATTTTTCCCAGATAGAAATGTTTTGTATATAATAATTTTAATTTTGTCTACTTAGCATGCATGGAAAGAGCCTGTTTCAAAACTGAAAGTAATTCTCTTAAGCTGTTCGCTACGTTTTTTATAGATTAATAATACGTTTTACAAGACACTGATAAATAACAAGAGAGGAAACAAAGAGCCTTTGCTCTTTGATATTCCTCTCTAAACTCTCATTGAAATACTGAGGTAATAGTTTGAAATGCATCATCCTCCTCCCAGATGAATTCCCTACTTAAAATACTATGATTACATAGCTGAGAACACCATGATTACCTTGACGCATTTACAGTCAGACATACTATTGTAAGCTATAATAGTGTTGATTAGTATATTTGACTCCCTTTACAATGCATTCTGAAGAGTACCTTTAGAAGTAATTATCCAGCTATTTATCTTAACAATTTGATATAATCAGAAACAATTGCACGCTAGGGTCATAACCCAGTTTTGAACAGGTTGTTTATGTTTGGACGAGTTTTTAACTTTCATTTTCTGTATGCTACCTCGAGATCAGTAATAACAAGAAACTCTAGGTCAGTTTTATACCACTTTACTTTGACTTTTCTTAACTTCATCCAAGCTGGACCAGACACGTGATACATCAGGAAGACCAAGGGTGCAAGGAAAGGAGCTATGCAACGTGGGCACCGATCAGATCACGGACGAGGAGTATTTTTTCCGGCTGTTTGGAAGAAAACGAGAAGAGTAAGAGCAATGATGCACATAAATTTATATCCTGCAAGCAATAAAATATGGTTTAACTTCTGAACACTCTTTGTTTTCTTGTTGAATGTATGTATAGAAACTTTGCCATGTACTTTCAACTTTTATCGCCCGTTTCTTGAGCTCTACTTATATATTTATTGGTGCAGGATTATTTTGACCTTGAGAAATCTTTGTAGATGATGCGATTGTAGAAGCTGTTTTCTTATAATCCACGTTTATTCGCTATTGTTCTTAATTTGCTAATATCTGCTGATAAATGGCTCATTAGTTCTCTTTTAGGATCCTCATCCTCCTCGTAGAATAATACTAGCAAAAGCTGCATTCGTTTGTAATTCATACACGCCGAGACCAAGCTTTATCTAATACAAATATTGCTGCTATTAGCCCCTGAAATAACCTTCAAATCCACTGGATTTTATTGTTGAGTCAGGTGATCCGTGAGATAAAGAGTTAAAACCGTTACTGTGATGCACGAGCTGACACCCTTCTGATCACGGATTTAAAGGCCCTATTGGGAATCCAACCGATGGCCAATCAGTACTACCATTAAATGGTACATTGTAAAATGCAAACTTTATATCACGACCTTCTCTTGTAAGTCTCAGTATGGAATGGAATTTAGCGAGCTTACTAAAAGCAATTCCTAATAAATGAAAGCTATCATCACTTGCTGCCAAGAACAAGACTCATGTCAGAAGGCATAATAACCACGTAAGTGACGATGTTTTAATTGATATAGTGGTAGTATTGATATCTTATTTAAAGGTGCAGAGGTGTACGTAAGCGTTGCTTGAAAGGTTAATTTGACTGGACAGACAATGATTGAGGGATGTATTCGCTAATCTGAACGCCGTTAAGTTGTCTATTCTTTATGGTCCCAAATATACGAAGTATGCCTTTGTGCTTCCGATTCTCCCTTCGTCAGTATAAAGTCGGCTAAATTTGGAAAGTGAAAGTGAAAAAGCTGGAGAAAATGCACTCGGGGAACACTGTATATGGATGCTGTTATTCATCGAGGCAGGGATAGATTCATTCACACCTTGCTAAATATACCGACAAAGTTTGCGCTCTTTCCAACATCCAAAACGGTCATAAAATTTCTAAGGAACAATTGAAAGTATTTTTTA
>JAAAKL020016289.1:0-11097 GCA_010016065.2 Carybdea cf. marsupialis auct. non (Linnaeus, 1758)
ACTGATTGGTCAAAACAACACCAATCTGGCAGTCAGAATTCTGATTGGCTACCTTGTAAAACACAGTTGGGCAAATACTTTCGTTGATTCCCTTTCGGTTATTTTCTGACGAATTGTACTCTGAGGAGTGTCAGACGAAAAAAGCTTTTTTAGTACAAAATGAATTCGTATTTCGTGCAGTTTTATTATTCTGTACCATCAACAAAATTTTCGAATCTTACTATTAATAACCTTACTATTTATAATCTTACTATTTATAATGCCACGCCCCGAACTTGGTTACCTTTTATTGAATATAGTTTTGAATGAAGTTAGAGGACGGCTTAGAGCAGCCAGTAGAATAGTCAGAATGGTCGAGGTACTCAGTCACCGAATAGTTATTATCGAACAGTTCCAGTTTATATTTTTGTTGCTACAAATTGACAAAAATTGTTGTTTTTAAATGCTCGAAAAGGTTTGAGGTATGCTTCATGAATGAAGGCGGTATAACCAGAATCATAGTTTTGGTAATAATTGTAAGACTCTCTGTAACTGATGTTTCCCAGCAATAAGTCTTCGTTATTAGTTATTTGATGACGTTCGATTGTGAGAATTTATTCACGCGTCACTATAATGATCACCAATGGTCGACGATGATGTTCTGTTTTTGATTTTCCTATTGGTAATTGAAATCATGGAATTTGCTTTGCAATTTGATTCAATGTCTGAAAGTTATAGAATCGATGATCGTCACGAAACAGAAATAATTGATCAACGCCATTAAAACCGAGTAGTCGGAGATCGTTCTGCTTCATGGATAATAGAAGATTTTTAAACTGTACCTTTTCACAACCGCATAACCGCCTACTTTCCCTCCTTACCATCTCCCAACTAACAATTTTCTTACTATCGTCCCCCTCGCCTACTTTATTGCAATTTAGGGGGCAGCCCCCCAGCTTGGAACAGCTGGAATAAGTATTTGTTTGTAGAGAAGTACAACGACATAAAAGGAGTTCTTATAATGTAACATAAACACTATCTTGCCTAGACATCTTCCTTAAATAAGCAATTTACAGTGAAGTACTCTAGCAATAGGGGGCCCATGTACAGAAAGATTCTGACGAAATGCAATGAAATTTATACAAAGCTGTAAACGAAATAAAAATGGACTAGTGTACATTATATAGAAATTCTACATGAAAAAAAAATTAAGGTACAGTTCAACAATGGTAGCCACTAAGAAAAAATGTACAGCTTAAGCCAAGTAACAATTTGTTCTCTTACGTACATTCTACAATTAAAATCGGACAGCGCTTACCTTATAAGTATCTTCAGTAGAAAACGCATGAATTAAAATTAACGGTAAAACAATTCAAGACAGTTTTATCACGACATCATCACATCCTGACATTGATGAGAATAAAATCCCAAGTGGCGAAAACAAGATTGAGAAAAGGAACAGTTATAAAATAAGTCTTAAGGGATGCATTATTTGAAATCAAATTTATACAATGTTACAAGAACGGCTAGCAAATATAATTACCGAAAGTATCAGTGATGCCACCTAGCAATGGAGTACACCTCAGCCGACGTTTTTCGTGCTGCAAAGGTCAACTAGTAACTAGTTAAGTATCTCACAGGGTACAAGTGTGCTTCTCTGGCAATATAGCGCTTCTTCCGAAGAACCTATTCTTAGAACATACTGAACATAGTGTGTTAAGGCATGACTACGTTAAAGCAGCACACTATGGCCAGGTACAACAGCTGTTGCAATTTTTTCAAAACAGTAGCACCTGAAATCAGGTACATCTGCAATTGATAGATATGTACAGTGATTCTTGGCAGGAATTTTGATAAGAGGCAGTAAAGTTAAAGTTTTCGCAAAATGGCTAATAACTAAGGTATCGGCAAACGGGTGTCAATCAGAAAAAGTGCTTGACCTGTACTATTAATAAAAACGTTGTCTGCAACCAGAACAACTTTTCACACAGACGTCCGGTTTAAGATTAGACTAGCTGTAATCGGTGGGTATTGAAGTAGAGGAGAGACTACGTAACACTGATAATTCCGGTTATAACAAAAGAAACAAACTCTCAACTAAATTCATAAACATAGGAGTATACTCATGATATCTTATCTGGGCTCTAATTTTTCTGCTCAAAGAATGAATCGAAGACCATTTTTCAAGATAGCAAAGTCATTTCAAGTCTAAGTAAAGCTGTGTTACCTCGCGGCACTGGTTAACGATCAATTAATTGCTACACAATACAATCTATAGTTTCAAGTTACCACTTGCAGCTTTATTATAACATGGTTTTACATGTTAATAACATCAGTGGGTCTTCAGAGTATTATAACTTCAAGAGGATTTCGAGTTGTAATCTTTAAACGAGTATTCCAGCAGAAAGAGTTAAAGTTAAATACAAAAATTGGTGTTGATAGAAGTATTGCAATCTGCACTCGCAATATACTAACCGCTATGGAATTCCTGACAGACGAATGAATCTAGACCAAGGTACAAACACGTCCGTTCCTAGTGATTCCATAGAAAATGACCGCATGAGAGAAAATGCCATTCTTGACTGACTGCAGCCTCCTTGCTCTTAGAAAAAACGGGAGATTCCTTACCTGCTGCATCATTATCTTCAAATAATAGTCAGTGTTAAATCACAATGATTTTCAGATCCATTTTTAGGACAGGAAGGGTAAAATTGCGCACGCTGCCACTTCAAAGATCTTCAAGACATTATACAAAATTTATAGTATGACTTCGCTTCCACAATCTTTTAGACGTTTTAAACTAATAAAGGTTAGAATGATCGATTACCCTTGAAAAAAATTGTGAGAATGACTGTTTTCTTAGTGTAACCCTAAAAGACTGCCTTTGGTTCCATAAATCATTTCAATGTAAATTTGTCACATGGGTACTATGAAGATAAAATTGAAATAATCGTAAATTCTATAATTAAATAATTGAGAAGTGCTTAATATTCATGTTGTTGTTATTACCTGTTATTATATATTAAATAAGTAAATCATTTTAATATCATCATACAGTTTTCACATACTTAATGTAAACTAACAACTTAATTATTAACTGTGAAACGTTGCTGCCCATCCTCAAACCAACGAATATCTTGCATATAATATGCCTTGACCCACAGGAACCCAGTGTGCTTTAGTGTAATATTGATAGTGAAAAGGGTTTCTTGAGCCAAAGTTTCAATTAAAAATGAGCAGCAAATACTGATAAAACTAAAAAATCAAAAATATTGGAGGGGCCTGGCCTCCTTGCCATGCAATGCTTACCGCTATGCTGAATTGTACAAACTTTCGTTGTATTAATCAACCCATAAATTTTAAGGAGTCTTAAATCGTTAAGTCTTAATGCTAAATATCGCTTTTGGCAACGTAATGGTATTTTAAAAGCTCTTTAATTACGCATAACGTTTCATTATTTCCTGCGACCAGTGAGAGAAGGTGCATAGGGAGGGCTTGATCTGGACTCCTTTAAGGAGCGGCCTTTCCGTCATACGTGTCGTGTGGGTGATAGTATTAAACGATACCAGAACTGTCCTAAAACTCCTTATATCAACCAACGGTCGTCAGAATTATTACATGGCATGCCACGGTAAGAAACTGAGGATGTCCATTTAGCTATTAACAACGCGCTGTCTCTCATTACCGGATAACTGTAAACGTTGCATTTATCTAACAAAAAAGCGATTCAACCAAAATATGAGATATCGGTATCTGTCCCAAACCTACATTGGCTGTCTAAGATAAAAGTTTGTTGACGTCGCCCACTGTATTGTATTTGGCAATCAAGCCCCAAGGTGTGCACTAACGGTAGATACTACGTCTCGTGAATATGAATATCAATGATAAAATACGGGGGTGAGTTGCACACCTTAATAGTTAAGATATCTGAATTACCGACATTCATTTGAGTTCCTACAATTTATACGCAGTAGATGTATCATCAATCGGCTTTAGCAAGAGCATAATACTTAAGCTGGAATACTTAAAATTACCTTCAAAATGTAATTGATTACTATCTGATATAGGTTGAGCAACTTCACACTCGTATCATTAAACATGGATTACTAGTAGCTTCTGCAACGAGCGTATATCTCGTCACATCAAAGTAGATCCCATCCTACAAAGTAAGAAGATTCTATAACATAAGAGAAAGGGTGTCCTTCGTTATCCTAATCGCTGAAGAGAAAAAAGTATTTGTAAATAAACAATACGTACATTTAAAAATAACAACGGAACAAGGCATGCTCACTTTCACATTTAAATAAACTACTAAAAATGGTCGACAATGGTGAACGAACATAAGATGATATCTGCCTTGGTGGAATCACATCTAAATCCTTTAATGACCCTTATGCATCCTAACTGACAATATTATAAGAACAATGCACACTGATAAAACTGCTAAACGACACTGAAATCTACTAGCTGTACTCACCATTGATAAAGGGCTGTGAAACCGACGATATATATGCATTCTCTATAAAATACTGACAAAACTCCAAACTCGTAAAAATAAAAACAAACTTATCCACAACAATAAGGTATGCTAATGTATTCGTACTAAAGTGTGGTTTACGCCTCATAGATGCCTGCGTTAAAACACTGGGAGCGTAAACTAATCGTATATATTGCACCAGCTAAAATCTTCATGCTACGGTTACTGAAATTGAAAAAGCAATATGTTGCAGTTCTATCGTAATGCAGGCAATTGAGATTCATAAATCCTTATAATTAAGATCTGAAGATCCAGTAGAGGTGAGAGTAGTAGCGATAACATAGTCTTTGATCACTTGCAATAGGAACTTTCAAGCACATATATGCCATTCTATCGGCTTTTTATATTAGTTGCCTTTGCCATTCATATCTCATATATGTCCATAAAATACCCTATTCGATATGCACGCCAGAGTCAGATAAAATTGTAACTCTACTGTGTCCTCAAACGCTACTTCCCATGGTTCACACCAACTTGTTCCTCTTTCCAGAGACCCATGTTCTCAGCATACGAATCCTTTAAAAGTGCTAACTCTATCGTACGACAATGTTGTACAGTAGACGAACCAGAGTTCGAACAAGAGCAAAACATGCCTTCCCACTTACATCCATTGCATCTGCTGTAAAATTTTAAGAACTAGGGTAATTTGAGGAGATACGGGATCCTAGGAAATAACACTGGATTCCCACATAATGAGCTAGTAGTCCTAAAAGAGAATTATGGACTAGAAGGCATCACTGAATAACAACTAGTGTTCTCAGATGCCAATCAGGCAAATATATTACGCATAAGCTGATTCAGCTATCTTATTTCACCTTCCCACAGGAAAATCTCTACTAATATCCACCTCAGCTTAAGGCAGAAAGAAGTACCATTGCAAAGCACAGCAAAAGTAAGAGTGACGAGTTCTCAGGAATGTACGACGAAGACGGCAAAATTTGCTTTCCGATTTTCTTGGGACACATAACAAAGTCACCTGCCACATCTCTTGGATAACCATGTTGCACTTTTCCAGTTCGCTCGTTGAACCGATAAAATTTGGATCCTATAATAAGAGATAACAGAAACCCAGTTGGAAAATAGGCAATTACACATTTACAGTTAATATCACTTTCTCGCAAAACGGATGCGTAATAAATGCAAATCCTTCTAAAGGCACCGTTCTCGAAAATGCCCTGAACACTAAGTAAACGGCGCCTTCGACACTTAGAGTCATATCAGTGCTAAATCGTGACTTCGAGCTTTTGATATCTGATTCCTTGGGTTAAATCATTGTTTTAAAACACCAATAACGCTTTACCTACGCTGACGCATTATTTCATTCTCTGCTAAATGAGACTTCTAAATTGGCACCGCGCGAAGAGTGGGAAAAATTTTTATAAATTGAAATTGTATAAAAATTGCTTCGCAATACTATTCTTTAACACGCAGAGTGCACAACTGTAATTGTAGATGTAAATTCCTAGCATGTAGTGCCTCCTCCAGCGGCTCCTAATCTTGATTACATAACAAGCATACGCAACACTCCAGAATAAGGCTTACTGAAGAGGTTGACACGTAATCTCATTCCTAAGCTTGAAACATGCATAATACCTCAACTAAGTACTTACATTATCTCAAGCAATATCGGAACTAACAGCATTTTCAAGCAAGATGTACACTCAATTCTCACAGCATTACAATGGAAGAGGTAAAACCCGATGAAGTACCTTTGAAAAAGTATAGTTTGTTGTTTAGCCATTGAAATGCACCATCCAAGCCATTAGGGATTCCTCGCCATGATGCAATCAGTCTTGGGTAACCTGGGTCAAGTCGTTTCCGCTCCGGATCATAACGCCAATACCATCTTCTTTTAAAGAAGTAAACTTTCTCATTTCTATTCCAATAAAAAGAAGCATCTAGATTCTGCATATCCTTTGTCAGCCCAAGAAGTGCTATATTGTCTGGTCCTTGAATTCTTTTCCTTCCATCGTAGATCCAAAATCTAGAAGTCAAACGAACAGAACCAAGAAAGACATATATGGATAAAAATCATACGGATAAGAAATCACACATGGCTCCATCCACGGTCTAGAGCGGTATCGAAATACAACCAAATAATAGTGCATGCTGGGACTTAATGGAGAAAGTTAAGTTTTCGAAAAACAAAAAAATAACAACTTCTGCACCCAAAGAAGTGTATTGAGATTCTAAGCTGCAACTGCTGAGAGAAATATTAATAAAAATGAGTGAAATTATGCCCAGCACTTTGTGTATGAGTAGGGCCTTCAATTCTGGGAATTAGTCTGCAGCAAAATGCCTCTTCGTACAAATTGGGTGGGATGATAAATCGCTTAAATGATTTTTATCAAAAATCAACAGTGGAATACAGCAGTGTTTGGGCTAGATTTCAATTTTGTAGTTTCTCAAGACTACCCGCCGTAAGAGAGAAATAAGGATGCTCGTTAGTTATGAGTATTGTCCGCTTGTCCCAGCATGCGTCTTCACTCAGACATAGTGACCTATACAGCGGCGAATCCAAATACACATCAGCATACTGGAAAGTACTAGAGAAAACTTTGATAGAGAAAACTCAACTTTAGATTACAATTGACTTTTCTTAAACCTTGTCTGAGTTTTTCGTTTCGTCCAGTGGTCTGCTTCAATAGAACGCACACAGAGAGACATTCAATAAACATGTCCAAATATGTTTGTCAGCTGTGTTAGAATTGGGTTTCTTCGCATGCGTACTCAGACAAATTTAATCGTATTCATAAGCGTTTCCCCAGTTATAATAAAAGCCAAAATAATGATAACCTCTGGCTGAATAAAGAGATAAAAACATAGACTGTACACATCCATGTAACGCAAATATTTTGTTTTCTTGACACGTTCCTATGACGATTCGACACAACATTACTAATACTCACAATACACATATCTACAAATATGACGCCATGGGCGAATAATCTATCCATAATTCAAGCTGGAAATGGACAGTGGTAACCACACTTTACTGGTTTTGTTGTGCAAAAGGTATACAAACAGGTGGCCACCCCTTAAAGGTTCCTGTGACCTTCTCCATGTATAAACCCCGTGTCAGATGATGTAACTTTTCTCTGGAAATTCCAACATGTGTTGTCTTTAAACAATTCCAGCCATCTCATACTTACGTATCTGGACTCAGCACTCATCTGATGAACACAACTGTTTGATTTTAAATTCTCTCATTAAATATACATCACTCCGTTCCCGTTGAATTTCTGCTGCAGTCTCAGTCATAACTGTAACAACTATGGGACTATCATCGGAGGGTGCATAAGCACCAACCTACGCTCTTACATTATGCAAAGATCATGTCTAGCTGTTTACAATATTGAT
This sequence comes from Carybdea cf. marsupialis auct. non (Linnaeus, 1758), assembly GCA_010016065.2. NCBI lineage: Eukaryota > Metazoa > Cnidaria > Cubozoa > Carybdeida > Carybdeidae > Carybdea > Carybdea cf. marsupialis auct. non (Linnaeus, 1758). The sequence goes on from JAAAKL020016289.1 coordinate 7,877, forward strand.
CAATTCTATTCAATAAATAGGCTTTACGAGAGCCCGGCGGTCTTTCGTTAGCATGTTGCGTTTGAAATAAAAATTTTCGGTGAAGACAGGATTTGAAATGATAAGTTTGAATAGGTGACAGAGAAAAGAAAAGTATGCCCTCAACGAGTCGTGGATGCGTGGGTCACGGATCCCGTTGGTGGCATACATTTCTATTTCTCTAATATCTATTCAAAGAAATTTTTCTATATCACGGTTGTTGGACGGACTGACGATAATATCATCCATGTTTTAATTCGGTGTGGCCTCAGCCTGTGTCCATCTCTCTAGTTTCAGTCTTGGTCTATACGTCAATAACTTTCCAGTGAAGAACATCTTGACATGGCATACCTTTTTGGTGAAATCCTGCAGACCGCCATGAGATTTCCCTTTGCCCTCCTCACTGCGAATCTTAATAGGGGCAACAGCTTAAACTATATTAATATTCTCATAGCACTGTTCAGTCGAATATGAATGATTCCTTGGTTAACTTGTTTTCAAACTACCTATGCTTTATGACTTATACAAATCAGCTGGAGTAAAAAATAACCAATGATATTGATTGCCGAATTACCCAGACATAGGATCAGTATTCAGTTATTTGTTTCCCGATTTTAAGCCAATTCCCTTCCACAGAATGGCATGCATTTCGGGGTTCTTCGCTGCACTCAAAAAACGCTTAAGCTGTTCTTACATCGACACTACAAGAGAGTTGCTAACAAAATCACTTCCCCGGAACTGTTTTGGAGATCGCTGGATGTTGAAATCATTAGCTTTGTACATGTGGGTGATATGATCCTCAGGCTTATTGTTAGTAACGTCTAAATCCGTTCTTACAAGTTAGACGTTGTTTCTTATTGGGGTTTTGCGAATATGTATCTTGATTCACACCCTCCACCTAACGTGGAACTGTTCATAATAATGTACCCAAATACTTGCAAAGCAAAACACAAAACTTTAACGATATATATGCAATAATAACTCTGGAATAACCACTTTTGTTTATTAAGGTTGATTAAACCTATTACGTGTCGTATCTATTTTTCTATTTTTTAAAATCCTTCACCCGATACAAGGCAGGATTGCCACTTCAAGGTATTTAGCTTCTTTAAAAGAAGTTGAAATAAAAAGTAAACTAAAAAATAGATGTAATTAAAGACCAAAAAATGAAGATTTCCAAGAAAATGGCGATTGACATCAGATTTAAAAGTGCCGAGATTATAAGTTAGAGGAAAGCAGTCTGAAGACAGAGAGTTCCAGATTTTGGCAGTCCAAGGGAAGAAACTGTTTGCATAGAAATTTCTGTTTGCTTTAGGAATAGAAACAGGCAATTATCGCTGTATCTTGCCGAATAAGACGTTGGTCTCTTAATCACAGCCTCCTGACATGAAGTAGGTACGACATTGAAAGAGTAGCCGGGACTTATAAGGAATCCTGTATCGTCATCACAAATTTGCGAGTAATCTTACGAATTGCGAGCGAGGTCAGTCGTTGGGTGCCATTTTAGTCTCCAACAAGCAAAGCTTATAAACCCTGTTACGTAACATGGCAGCCCTTCACGCGCTATTTTAACTTCTGGAAACTAGCATTCGTGACCACACTTTTTCGCTGTTGGAAACAATGGGATTCCTCGATCCAGTCTTTTCTTGAGATCAGTGATAATACTGCACATTCTCCCTATTATACATAAATCATTGGACAGAAATTAATGGTGCATATCTAGGAAGATCAACGTTAAAGAACGCAAGTCGTTATATTTCAACCGTTGGCGTACAACCACATCATTCACTTGATTACCGAAAAATGGTGTTCTTTTTGCACGTGTGAAGGAACACGATAAAAAGGGCAGTGAAACAACATTGAAATCAGCATACCTTCTTCCGAAAAATAAAACTATTTTACCATCCTTCATCCTGTAGGCAGCATCAATTCTATCGAGGCCTGGAAAATATTTGTAGACATCATAGGGTCCCTCCGCATAATCGAGGTATCTGCCAAGGATGTGCACCTTGCCGTTGTTAATCACGTAGGTTCTCGAGTCTTTCCCAAGAAAGACTGCCTTGAGCCTACTCAAGCATATATCCGCCGCATTTCGGTTCTTGGATTTTGAAACACCCTTACCGTTTCTGGATGGGTTTTGGGAATTCTTTGTCCTATGTGGTCTCCCTATATAAATAAAATAATAGTATAAGGTGATAATAATTTCATTGCGTTCTAATAGTACTCGTTTAGACAAGCATCGTGCAACCATCGACATATCTGAGAATCGAGTAAACACAACTGCTTCTTTAACTTATCTTCTGAAACATGAATATTAATAACCACATGACTTACGTGCTTCCTACTTTTTTGAACACTGATACCCTATGATAACATTTACCCTTGCAATGTCTAGTGGTGGTCCAATCCCTCTCCTCAAGTATGCAAGATATACCAGGATCTATAATACGAGTCGCATTTGATACTTTAGTCGTGAGATGCAGTTGGGACGAGTTCTTTAGTTGTTAAGAAGGAGGTAGGAATTAAAAATTTAGGGGTTCGCCTAGATGTCTTCATATCACATGGTGGACAATATTCCGATGCGGATGTCGTAGATGTAAATAGCTGATGCGCTTAAGGAGCCTTAAAGGGTTTTAGTGAGTTAGTTCGCAAAATTTCATCATTCCTTTATAGTGCACATTACTTAGTCATTACGTATAATTTACGTTTAAACATAATAAAAATGTTTGGGACGATTTGGATGATTAGAATGCAATATATGACGCTTGTTAAGGACGGTGGTAATAACGCACAGAGATGTTGCAGCTAGTGTAGATAAAACGACGAAACAACATGTCCACTAATATCATCAAGAAACTAAATGTTTTCATGATATATTATTATAGCTACTATTATTTTGACAATATATGAACAGTTTGAACATAAATAATTTACTGATGTGATATATTGCCTCATATAAATTTGGCCAATAGACAATTTAGTCATCGAGAGTGCGATTTTCGTGAAAATTATGCTAACAGAGGCATAAATTATCGAGTGAAAATATAATTTGAGATAACATTTTGAAAGATTCAAGGTAGAGATACTTGTGCAACCAATTTTATGTACGGTCATACCCTACAACTTTTGGACTATGAAATATGAAAGTTTCCCCAACCCCCGCTCCAAAATATTGTTCAGTTTGAAAACGAGCATTTTGGGCA
>JAAAKL020016290.1:0-11097 GCA_010016065.2 Carybdea cf. marsupialis auct. non (Linnaeus, 1758)
ATCGGCTGATTTTGATTGTAAAATCTTGGATGTTCAGTTTAACTTCACTTATGACCTCCGATGTGGGGCTACGTTTGGATGCACTTTCATCTATTTGGTATTTTGTGAGTATTTGGCACTGTGCTATGGAGACCGTCCGTCTTTGAAGCAACTGACACATCTTACGTCTGCTGGTATTTTGCATTATTTCCTTTTATTTGTTATTTTTATGCTTCTACCACCAGAACAACATCTGTGCTACGTTCATTTCAAGAGTCGATTACCTTTCGCAACCTGCATTAAAACTATGTAGCACTTTCAAATGCTAAATAAGGTTTCTTGATTAAATCTAGAATTTGGAGACTGACAGTAATAGATGCCATCGAACCTTACTTGAACATATTGTCTTCCATATATTATATTCATTGTGCATGCACATCTGACCACATCCACATAATTTCAATCAGTTAACATACGGGTGCACTCTTCCTATCTGCATTCTCTTATCTGGACATAATTTGTCACTTGTTTAACATTGTTTTGTCAATAAACATAACTCTTCTCACTTGATTTGAACCTATTATAGAAGGGAATGAATCGGCAATATCTATTAGTCCTGTTGATCAGCTTCACGGACTTCATATTACATTGCATTGTGATCATCATTCGAATCGAATCCTTCATTACAAATTGCGTAGTATGATCATAAAGAGTCCAAACGAACATTCTGGTTGGCTAATACAGGGAAACGGCACGTGCGGAAACTCGTAAGTGGACTCTAACGGCCTAAGGTATGGTAGTAGGCTATGTAGTCCTGAAGGAAAAGGCATAGATTAGCCCCGGGTCCATCCATGGATTGATCCGAACTAGCTTTCCCGTTGGACACAGAATTCTCGATTTCGATCACCGCAGCTGCCCAGAGATCTTTGGAACTATATCGTAACGTGCGTAGCCATTTATGTGAATGTGGTATGGCCCTCTTGAGTACAGGAAAGGACATGCACGTTTATGGTTAAATCAGACTCATTTTCACTCGTCTCAGTTGTGAAACATCTTTTATAACAGTCAAGAAATAATAGGTCGTCATATGTAAATACACGTGCCCTTCTGCAAACATCCATCTGTTCTACACATAATATGTCATTGCTTTTAGCCAAGATGTCATATCCATTACTCTGTCCCTCTAGTATTTCATTACCTGATTAGCTTATATGGTGACTGCTCAGGGAAACTGTTCACGTACAAGAGCTTGAGGTAGGAAAGGGAAGTGTTTATTTTATGTTATCCTCATCCTAACAGTCATCGGTTTTCTAGTAGAGGGCGTTGAGGTAAGATCTTAATAGAAGAGAGAAGATGGTGGAACATGCTTATAGCTGCATAAATACTCCTTGTTTATTTGATATCACGATATTTCAGAAAGAAGATAACTGAGAAGGGTAGTAAGCAATAGGTTTTTCCGGGTAAGGTCGCGAAATGTAAAGATTAAGTCGGAAGATCAGAACCAAATTATACGTATTTGCTGTGGCAGAATGTAAGACTACTACGCGTGTATGATAACCTGGTTCCACATGCTACTTTCATTCCCAGCTTAATGAAATTTTATTATCTTACATATCAAAGAAGGGCCACCTAAGTGAGGTGAGTACTGTTGGTAAACCAACCGCAAAGATATTTGTTGTGAAATATCGATCACAAACGATATAGTGATAACGTAATTATTATAAGAGTACACCCAACAGCAGGGCTGAATATCAATGCATTTAAAGACGTCACAATACAAGAGTACTGCCATTTACATGCTATTTTTTCGCATGTTACCCAACTTCTCGATATTTCTTCCCATTTTTAAACCTTATGCAACCACTCCTTCCAGCCGTGCCTCGGCCCTCAAAATTGTGTTTCACACGTCCACAAGGCGTGTAGGTACATCTACACACGTATATAGTTCAGAAAGCTGTAAAGACATTTGTGTGTTATTCATTTATTTCCGATGAAGGTAAGATGTGAAGGTTTTTGAGCTGTTAATACCTGTAGGGATAAACATCAAAATCTTTCTCACGAGAATTGTCAGTTAAGAAATCAGAAAAGACTTGGAAGCGATACTGTTATTGATAAATATCAAGATCTTTCTCGCATAGAGTTAAGAAATCAGAACAAAGCAAGAGATACTATTCTCTAGAGCAATTGACTTTCCTATCAACAGATCAGAGTTCTCAGCTACGCGTATCGCTTGCATGGTGATCTTTGCACAGCTGTTGACTTTGTTGTACTTTACAACTCTTGAAATTGATGATTATAGTGAGACATGAATGTCCAATGTGTTGGCAACACACAAATTGCATTGTAAGCTTATGTATAAGGACAGAGCAATCTATTAGTGTATTTATGATTTTGTCATCGCGATGGTATCATTTTAACTCTGATGAGTGTTACTCTAGCACTGCATCTGTTACGATCCTACATCGCGTCCAGTGGAAAAAACTCGATATCTCCCTAGATTTGATCCTTACAATTCTTTTTAAGTAGAGTCGACCTACCACGGCTCAACCGTACATACGGGATATACAAGGAGGATAGTCGCTAGTTCTTGATAAACAAAAGGGTAGTATCCAGCAAGGCGTTGATGAGGGTAGAAACATTATCAGGCGTTTCCGAGAATTTTATCTCGGATCAAGAGTACTGTTCTTAAGCCTACATAGCGGCGAAAAATGTAAAAAGGAAAAACCACCGGTAATATAGTAGCGGCTACAGTCACTTGAAATACTTGGCTTGTTTAGTGGGATGTCGGATCTAGCTTAAATCATGGCAAGGCGCAGAAGTCTTCTCCGGAAAATAACTTAAGCATATGTTAGATGATCGTTTAGTCGCTTCCGTATCATTGAGAGGAGGTGATTTGAAATAATCCGATCTTAAAGGATACTAGAGAAATAGAAAGTATGTCACCGACGGGTCTAGAACCCGTGATCTTCGCATCTGCGGCGCGTGCTATGACAACTGCCCTAGTTGTCTTAAGTGTCGTGTGGAAGCCTCTCCATGGTCAAGTCACATGTCGCAGAGAGGCTAGCTTCTAAAATTTCATTGAGCTGAATCCCGATGTTTACCGATGGACAATTGGCAGCAATTGCGATGAGTAACGAAGTAAAATACGTAGTCGTTGTTTACCTAGCACATTTGGGGAGCACACTTCACGAATGCATAGTTCACGGGTTCGAGTCCCGTTATTGGTATTTTCTGTTACTGTAATTCCTTTTACAATCTGAAAGTTACCTCTTTGCTATAAAGTCCGTAAAAGATGTTCCGAATAACATTCTCTTACAAGCAGTTTCGAGCAAACTTGTATTCTTGGGTTCTAGCTGTGCCACCAAATCAAGGAATGATCTTGGTCTTACGGAGTCATGGAAAACCCCTGTGTCAGTATCCTCTATTGGTCTGGTTCCAGAAAGTGTAAAATTTCGTTGTCGGGTTCCACGCCTTTGCTGCTCTGAGTCAAATGCCTTTTACTTGAGGCATTGAAATGAAGACAGAAAGAAAAGCCAAAGAGCGTGTATATTTGTGGTTCTGCTATCCTTTAAACCTTTATAATATAGAACACGACAATTTCTGCTTCGTTTATTATTTGTCCAAATGATACCTACTACTTCTTTCTTTTTCATCAGCGTTTGCGGAGAGTGGAATGCTTGAAGATGACTCGGTAAGTAATCCCTGGTACTACTTCATATCTCAGATAGTGCATTAAGGCTGGAGGAAGTTGGGATTTGTCCCTGAGAAGGATGCCTTTTATGTCCCAATTTTTGTAGTTTTACTTCTACCAAGGTATGCACTTAGGGTATTCTTTAATATCATTGCAATCCTCCTTTGGCACAACTGCTATTATGAACTGTAGATTTGATATTTGTAAAGGGAGGTACAATTATACCATACGTTCAATTAATCTTCACTGACGTAGAGAAAAGGAGTGAGAGACAAAAGTTCAGTTCGTCGAGAGATGGTAGCATTTGTTAAAACGTGGTTTGAAATTTCATCTTCAGGAAACCTTTAAAACCCACTCCGTTTGATTTTAGCCGAAAATCATGCAGTTTAAGTTAATTTTGGAGTCACCGTGTTTTTTATTCTTTATCCTTGTTTTTGTTCTTCTTCCTTGTTTTTTATTCTTCTTCCTTGTTTTTTGTTCTTCTCCCTTGTTTTTTATTCTTCTTCCTTGTTTTTTGTTCTTATTATTTTTTTTTGTTCTTCATTGGTTTTTTGTTCTTCTTCCTTTTTTTGTTCTTTCTTGTTTTTTGTTCTTCTTGCTTGTCTCACCTCATTCTATTACCCAGATGGCACATTGCTGTTATTTGAAAGTTGCAGAGCACTAGCGTACACTGCTGTTTAAAAATGTTGGAAAATAGTAGTGAAAATATTAAGAAATCGCACCATTCATCTTAATAGTGAGCTGTGGATATGTCGCGGAGCTACACCTTTAAACTACAGATGGACAGGTTTCTTAACAAATTGAGCAAATGCTTGAGACATTATTTGAGTTTGCTACCGTATATGCATATTTAGATCACTGTAGGAGCACTGTGTTCACCCTCAAACAAACATGTTTTCTTTTAGCGTTCAATGCCAACTGCTTTTAGATCATTCACAGCTGCTTTCTATAAGCTTCTGGAAATTTGCGCAAGACCATCGCGTTGCGTCTGGTGAATATCCATTTGTTGGCTGTATTAGACAGTACTTCCCGCGACCCATAATTTCTTTTCACAGTTGTGACAGTATTACGCTAATGAATAACCAAATGTAATCAGCTTTTGGATCTCAATCCTCGATAGCCAGATTTTACATCAGTTCACTGCAAAGAAACGTGGCCCTTCCGACCAGAGCGCATGCGTGGACAGCAAAGATACGAACCACGTCTGAATAGCTAGAATTGATGCAAAATAAATAGAGCTTACGTCTACAATTTTACTTGATCGCTGCAGTATAATTTTTAGCATTTATTTGAGAGAGCGGTCCGATGAGGGGGCAAAAACCAAAGACGAGGGAAAACAAACATCTACACTGATGTTTAATGTACGCCCATAAACTATTCTGTGACTCATCAGTTTGTCTTGTCCAGATAATCAAGAGCATGACACATTTTCAAACGTAAAGTTTACAAAAGCTCTGAAATAGAAAATGCCGATTTTCGTAGCCTGCCGCTTGAACAGACTGATGACTTTTTGCCATAAGTAAGTAAGTAAGTAGGTTGTTATTGCGTTGTAAGGCAGCATGGAAGTCGTGCCTTTGGGATTCAAAAATAGGTCATGAACCTCCATTAAAGAATCATCGTGGAAACGTTTTAAACCTATGGGAAAGGCAAAACAGTTCGTTTGCAGCGAGCAAATGTTCTGACGGTCAGAAAGACTAACGAAAAAATAAAAATAAAAATAATTTTTTTTCTATGCCGAGATGAAACTCACTAGTTGTAGAGGGTGCTATTGCGCCACCAGGCCTGAACTAAGCAGCAATAACTGAAAAAATAGGTTTTAGTCGTTTTGCGTTTATCATGGTATTACATGTTGTTCAGCAAGTAAAATGTTTGGTCGTGCCAAGAAAAAAATAAAACTTTTGTCGGAGAGTCTCTCTGCCCCAGGCCCTCGTTAGTTTAAAATTGAACACAAGACTTAAAATTGAAGCACTTGAGAGGTAAATGATTTCTAACATGTACCTTTGTTTTGAGATTGCACTTAGCATTAGATTTTGTCAACCCCAAAAGCTCTAGTCCCAATGATTGACTAACCGCTTTGACGGTCTCTTTATCATTTTAAGGCAACTCTGACGAAAGCCCCAGCCACGTCGAAACAAAAGGACATTTTACAGGAAGCAGTTGCGACAAAAGATGGTATTCTGCAGACGCGAACGTACGATTTAAATATTACGTACGATAAATATTACCAAACACCAAGGCTGTGGCTATTTGGATATGATGAGGTAAGGTATTAGTATGGAATTGTTGACTTTTTGTGAGGTTTTTTAATGTTGGTTGCCTCTAATGTTATGCAACGGAGGCTGTTTTGCTGAATGGTAAATTGAATGATTCCCAAGGTGCCAAATCAATTGATCTGCTTTCCTGTGTCATCGCCCCTACTTGTGCACTATCATCCACAAGATTTAGCTTAGTTCATGAAGCTGGAAATTCTAAAAGTATTAAACAGCTGATAAAACCGACCGTAGTATGCATTAATGCAAAGAGCCGACCACAGCATGCACTAATGCAAAGAACCGACCCGTTGTATGCACTAATGCAAAGAACCGACCGCAGCATGCACTAATGCAAAGAACCGACCCGTTGTATGCACTAATGCAAAGAACCGACCGCAGTATGTACTAATGCAAAGAATCGACCGTGGTATGCACTAATGCAAAGAACCGACGGCAGTATGCACTAGTGCAAAGAATCGACCGCAGTATGCACTAATGCAAAGAATCGACGGCAGTATGCACTAATGGCAAGAATGGACTGTAGTATGCACTAATGCAAGGAACGCCCACCTATGTAGAGGGTGACCACTGCACTCATAAGTTTTGGAATCCGCCTGGAATCTGAGTATAAGCCCTTGAAATTCTGTAAGTGTCCCCGAGACCTAACACTTCAGACTTTCAAAGACGTTCGGTTCTCTTTTCTTGTAAGGAACAAGTGTTTCAGTTGATGTGATATTAAAGTGAAGCTTGAAATACACGGTACAATCAGTCGAATTTTGATTCCTGCTGATTTTATAAAATTCATCGTGCATTATATAATAAGTCTTGCTAATTCAACGGTTTTAAAAGGTTAGGCATAGTCAATCTCATTCAACAGTATAATCTTCGTGTGTGATAAGTACCGGTTGTTTTCCGAAGATGCTATTGCTAATTGATTTTTAAAAAAAGAGAGGTTTGGGAGGTAGTTATGTAATAACTCGTGATGCAAACAGCTGATCAGCCAAATTTGAACCATGTAGCTCGGGGGCATTGGATCACCAGGAAACCTACATACTGGATTTCAAAATTGATCATGCATTTCAGCCCTCAGGAACAATGGTAAGTTGGTACCGCATGATATCAGAAGACTAAAAATCAGATAAAAGGGTTTATTTTATGAGAAACACTGATATCAGGGTAGAGTATGATTATTCGGTAACTGTTGCCATCCGTAATTCTTTTGAGTACTAGAGTCGCCGTGGTCTAGTGGATAAGTTTCTTGCCTTCAGATCAAGAGGGTCAAGAGGGTCAAGAGGGTCAGGGTTCAAATCCCGGAAGAGCCATTGGTGACGTCAGGAAGGGCATCCGGTCTTAAAGTGCTCTATTCCTGACTTGCAAGCCCCATGTACATGAGCACCACCGTAGCCACTGTCAAGAGGAGTGCATGGCGTTAAAAGCGATAAAAAACAAAACAAAAATAACCTCGTGGTTTGGGACATGGTGCAGTAACTGCACTACAAATGGAGCCGTATTCGAATTCGAAATATAATCTATCCGATGCTCTAAATACACCTGCCCTTTTGTCGTTGAATTTATTTATTGCTTACGTTGAGAACCGAGCTGCAAACAAATAATGTTATTAAGTAAGTCAGTAAATCTAAACCAGGATGGCCACGTACCTAGAAACCTTGAACTACGCGCGGAATCTAGACTTTATAAGGGCACCTCTCGAGGAAAATACAGATTTTACAAAGTTAAGAAATATTGAAATATAGTCACAATTATTCTGTTTTAAAGTCTACTGATACTAAGAAGGTACTTCCATCCTTGACAGCGATGTATGCATTAGTATCAAAAAAATTTAGACAAATTTGGGCAAAATCTTAGAAAAATTTGGAAAATTCAGGTCATTTTTAGGTCCGACATCTTTCACCACCCTGTCTACCACGGTTTTCAACTTTCTGAAGCAACATTTAGAATTGCTCAAAAGCTTAGTCTACAAAGTGTGGTTCGGTTTCTCATCTGTCTTTTGACAACCTATTTGTAATATTCCATTTGAAATTAGTTTTACAATATTTTTTGCGTTCTGTAGGGCCGTAAACCATTGTCAATGGAAGAGATGTACGAAGATATAAGCCAGGTAAATATTTATTTGGTTACACTACTGTTTCTCAATATTTTCCATTTTGCTGATATTAAATTCAATTAGTTTTTACTGTGCTTTTTTTAAGTATCATAAGGATATTGGTCTGGTGATTTGTAGTCAATCGCACGAAGTAATTGATGAGCCTTTTACTGCTGTTGGCCTTGTTAATGTCTACAGTAGTATCTATGTTGTGGAGCGTGTGGCCGTGTGGTCTAAAAGCTTGTTTTGAAAACCGCCGACCCGAGTTCGATTCCAGCCCTGGGAAGCTTTGACAATTGCTCTTTACCATAGTCACTGGGCCCACCCAGTCCATGTGAGGGAAATTGGGGAGACGGAAACTCAAGAAGCCCTTCGGATGGATTGTACCTGTGTTTGGACAGCCCAGCCTTGTCACACATGTGTGTCACGCTGAACATGCTTGAAGAACACGTGAAGGGTACAAGTGACTGTGTTCTACTCAGCCACTTTCACTCAAATTTACAGAGTAGGTTGCTCAACTGGTCGAACATTTGAGCTCTCATACGTCGGTATCGACGGGAGAATCCATCAGTTGCTTTACTATCAGGGGATGCTTAGAGAATGCTTCGTGAGTTAAATTGAGCGGTTATTAAACATCGTTTGCAGTAATGATTTATAGCATATATTTTACTTCCATTTTAGTACCGATTCCTAAACAAATCGAGCCGAAAGGTAAGCGAGATAATGTAATATGACTTCAGTGTAAAATAATATGGGTCTTCGTATGTGCTGTATGCACGCATCTGTTTTGTGGAAAAATTTGACACGTTGTTGTTGAAAGATAGCCCAAAACCTCTGCCAAGCTCTCAGAAAACAGCCCAACTATGTCATGAACGAAACTTTGAGCAGACATTTTCGTTGATGGAACTTTCTGCGTTATGATTCCAGCTCCAGTTGGTTGACGTCACTCGCAGTAACCTCCTAGTCATGATGAGTAACGTCCAGCAGTACTCACTCGAGGCATTAGCGGTTTTATTGTAATTACTCAGCAGTAGTGAGAACTTGACTAGAACGATTTTAGGTGACTGTATTGCCAGGGTAGGTAAACCATAAGCAAATCGGCGGTACGTCGCTAGAGAGGTTGTTCAAATGCTCAGAGTAGGAGCAGATGGCATGTAGAGATCTGTCTTATTCTTAGCGTTAGGAACTATAATACCGTATTATCTGCCGCCACGAGTAGAGTTCCTCGCCCTTTTTGAAGTTTGGAACCAAATTTAAATAAACTGGTGGAAGCATGGCCTAATGGATAGAGCGTCGGACTCAAGATCAAAGGGGTCGTGGGTTCGAGTCTCATCCAGGCCACACAGTAGTATGAAGCACACATTGTTACTGGCTTGCACTGTGGGTAAATCTGTATGAGCGCTGTATGGGGCAGCACTTGGAAGTTCAGCAAACCAGGATGTCTTTGAGTTCCCACCACCAGGGTAATATATGTATGAATTGTAAACCACTGTAGAATAGTTCTGAACTAGATATGGAGGGGTATAAAACAATGCATCATTTTTTTAATTTTTTTTTTATTATTATCATTTGCAGACACTCGTCCCCCCCCCCTCCTCTTTTCTTAATGATCATCTATTCCTACCCTGGGGCATTTTTGTGCATCAATGTGGTATCATATTACTCAAACATCGTCATTGAAGAGATGAACCACTAGCATTTAACGAATCAGGAGGGCTTAACAGCCGCTGAGCAGCTGTAATGTAAAAAGAGTGTTAAAATGAGTTGTTAGCATCGTCAAATCGTCAAAGATTGCTGTTTTCTGTGCACCTGTAAAGCTTAGCATTTGAGGTTTAAAAAACCATAGCAATGGGCTTTTTCTTCGAAAACGATGTGACAACCATTCAAGATAGTGCATTTTTCAAATGCAGAGTGAATCATGAGATACCTCAGTAACAAGGTTAAGGCTTCTCGTTGTTTGAACCTCGGGTAACTCTTGACATAGTACGCAAAATCTGTAAAAGTCGTAATGGATTACTGGGGAGGGGTACTAAACCAAACAGACTGTTCTTAACGAGATTCTAAGGGCTTGGAGGGGAACTAGTAAGCCCACAGCTGTATTATAGCTTATGACTCTCTGAATATTTGTCAGTTAGTTATGAACAATTGCAGGGTTATTAATTCATACATCACGTTGATATGGGTTTCCCTCTTTGGTCTGTATTAGGTTACTTTTATGTTTTCACAAGCAGCGTTGACTTGAATGTCCCCCCCCCCGCCCCTTACAATTTCGTTCTATGTATCCTAAGGGATACTTCGATGCTTGTTTTGTTACTTCCAAGTCTAGTGACCATTTCCCTGTATTTCTTATTCATATCAACTCTGTACACCACGATTTTAAGTTTACCGTTAAAATAGAACAGAATACTAGTATCCATGTCCTAATCAGCCGTTCTAACGGTACGTTTTCGACACCGTTTCATCACAAACCTACTTTTACCGGCCTCTTTACTTTTCATGATGGCTTTGTACCTTTACATTCAGGAAGGGTCTTGTACTTTCATTGCTTAAAAAAAATTCCTTCCATATTGATTTTGAATTGTTACGCCATCCTTAAAAATCGATTTCACCATAGGTATACTGATTTTTGTATTCGTATTCTTGTAGATAAGAAATTTAGTCAAATCCACTTCACTGTTCTCAGGTGTGTGCTGTACATTTCCCTTCCTTATACATGGAGTCACTCACTTCAAATTCGTAGTCAGGTTTGAAGCTGTTGAACGTTGCCTATCCCCTTCTAGATGTTTGGCTTATTTACGGTTTTGATATTTTCCTTAGGAACTATTTTCCTTTTAAGGATAGGGTTCTTATTGTTTGTCTGAGTAACTATTTTTCTTTTTAAGGATAGGGTTCTGATTGTTGTCTTAGTAACTATTTTCCTTTTAAGGATGGGGTTCTGATATTTGTCTTAGGAACTATTTTCCTTTTAAGGATAGGGTTCTTATTGTTTGTCTTAGTAACTATTTTTCTTTTTAAGGATAGGGTTCTGATTGTTGTCTTAGTAACTATTTTCCTTTTAAGGATGGGGTTCT